>BDSL01000039.1:600000-858768 GCA_003116995.1 Yamagishiella unicocca
GACGGACGTGTATGGTGCTTTTGTGCATGGAAGGGACAAAGCGAATGGGGCAGGACGATGGACAAATCGTATTGACCGGCCTGGGCCCCTAGCTACCCTATTCGACGTGCAAGGGTTTTTTTCTGCCTCGGAGGCACTTCGTGACGGCCCCATGGCAGAGCTGTGCCTGTGCCGCAGTCCGCGTGTGCGCGTTCACGGTCATCGCCACGTCGCTAGCAGGATGGCGACATGGCGGGGGCGATGTGCATGTGTAAGCTGATGACTGGAGAGCAACCAGGGCTGACGTCGGCGACTAGACACAGGAGCAGCAACACGCGCGCCTGCACGTGACCATCGCCACAAGATAAGTGTCCACCGCGTGCTGCGTCCACCCTCCTGCTCGCAGCATGGTTCCCTGTTATCATTCGAAAGGATACGGTACGACTGCTGGGTTGACCATGCATGCAGTACGAATCGGTTTGTGTCAGGGTAGGCTGTGCAAGTAAGTGGAGGCAGGCACCGCTGGCTGCTGCAAAGAGCGGCGGAGACGGAAGCCGAACCATGGGGCCCACCATTGCTCCGAAGCCCACATTTCCTTCCGGGCGGGACCACTGGATGGCTCCCTATCTACGACATCCCTTTCGGTGCTGGGACAGAGCTTTACACGGGGCTTTTATGCCCAGCTTAATATATAATGAAACAGAACAACTCAGACACCCTAAGGCCCACCGCAAGAAAAACGGATGGACCAGCCGCTTGCCAGGACAGATACCCTCGGCGCCCCGAATACCATTCGCGCGCGAAAACGCCCCATCCGAGAGGCCGGGCAGCAAATTAAACTTCAGCACGACGGGCACTCCCAACAAACCAACGCCAAGAGGACGGGGAGCGAGAACGCAAAGCCGGTGAATTATTGCCATTGCCGTGCTGCAGCGCGGCTGGACTGCTGTCAGGATATGCGACCGTTACACAGGACGGTTTGGCCACCTTGGCGCCTGACTACTAACGGTGATGCACGTGCACGAAACCAGATCACTGAGCGAAAGAGAGACGACTTACGGAAAGGAATACTTACGACCTAAGGGTGCACTGATCATATGTATGCATGACGAATAGCAAACCTGCTCTGCCAGATTAACTGAAGCTAACGGGCATGAAACAGCTAAAAGGCTAAGTCTAAGCCTACCGGCGGCTAGGCGCCACAACCGGTGCAACCTATCTAAATTGATATTGCATCGAAGGTGACGAGGCAGCAGCGCCGCCCTCCGCACTGAATGAGGCGAAAGAGTGTTGTTGCTGAATCTATGCAGCTATGCTACGGCCTTGAGCCCATGATGAAAATGCGTGCGCTCACTCCTAGGGCTTATCGCGCACGCTCGAATTTGCCGACGGCAGAACATGTTTTGGGGCGCAGCACTAAGTCCATTAATCTCTACGTAAATTCATGAACGGAACGGGGGCAACTGTCACCACTGTCGCCACTATCCCAACTATCCCCACTGTCGCCACTGTCGCCACTGTCACCAACGCCACGCTCACCTATCACCTTGTGTAAAGACGATACCCATGTGGGGGCTGTTGGCCGCTTAATAAGTTACCGTTGAAGTCATTACCTACCTTACCTCGCTAGCTCGCCATGCACACAGTCTGCAGCATTCGTACAGATCGTACCAACGGAACGTGCTCGGAAGCTGGCACTTTTCCCTATAACTTATTACCGCATTTGCACGCCGGTACTTCCAGTACGAATATATTTCTTACCCTGAATTGCAGTGCGGACGTCGTTGTAAATCCGATCGAGTGCGATCCAATACCGTCCAGTATTCGCCGGTACCTGGAAGTCTGCTAGACGATCTACGCCTGAGCACGGATCAATAGGCCCTTACGCAAACATACTCATGAACGCCTAAACTATAATAATAATTGTACAACGACGCTCTCAGCATGGGTCGCAGTTACGGCTCGGCTGCGGTGCTGGCCTCTGTCGTCGTCTCCTTCCTGCTGGCGGCGCAAGTCCATGGTGGGTTCCGGTCTAATGATATCACGGTCGAACTCTCTATTAGGTATTGCTGCTGCTGTCATCGTATGCGGCTGGCACACTGGCCGGGGCCGCAACGTGCACGGGCATCGCGCACCTACCGGTGCAGCACGCCGGAAGCTGGGACGCGGGCACGGCTGCGATTGGTTACTTCCAGTGCTATGTCACTGTATTGATGCACTATAACATGTCCACATTGCAGTTCCGATGTCATCCAGCGCTCAACTCAACAGGATAGTTCGGCCTAACCTGCTGGCCCTGCCTAACCTGTTAGTCATGTCACACATCGGCCTGCGTGCACGCCGCGACAGTGACGGCCACCCCGCCATTATTAGTCGCCGTCTAGATAACCACTCCTCCCTTAATGCTTCCTGAGTTAGTCACGCTGCAATTGGCCCATGGGGCGGCGGGCGAATAACCTCCTGAGACACCGCAGGACGTGGAGGGATGGAAGGCGGGCAAATGAAACACACACAGGGGCGCGCATCTAGCTATCGCAGGCAGCCCCTCATGCATCCATCACATGCGCTCGCCTGCTGTTTTAACTCACACGTGCTGTCGTCCTGCCTGCGTGGTTGTTTCGCTAGCTGCTATTGCAGCCGCCTGTGTGGAGTTTCCCGGCTATGTCGCGCTGGAGAACACGGACCATTATTACGGCGACATCGGGCAAGCTGCAACCCCCTCAGATGCAGAGGTGTTGTGTACGGCCGACCCCACGTGCATGGGATTCAACAGCCTGGGCTGGTACAAGAACATCATCTCGCCGATGATCAAGCTCATGGGAGTTTGTTTGTACATAAAGGGTGAGCATTCGGCCGGTTGGCCTAAGCGACACTAAATAAACTAATGAAATTAACTGGAGCAGATAAATGGTGGAGACCACTTATTTGCCACTCTCTTACACACCTTTTTCGTCAATAGTTTGCAATAATGTTGCTTGCTTGCTTGCTTGCTTGCTTGCTTGCTTGCTTGCTTGCTTGCTTGCTTGCTTGCTTGCTTGCTTGCTTGCTTGCTTGCTTGCTTGCTTGCTTGCTTGCTTGCTTGCTTGCTTGCTTGCTTGGTCCGCTGCGCAGTCGCCGAGTGCCCCCAAGTTCCGGGCTACTTCCTCATCCCCAACGCTGACCACTTTGGTCTTGGCGGAGACGACCTGGGGAAGGCGGACAGCTTTCTTGACGCGATCAGCTCGTGCAACAGCGACAGCAGGTGCAAGGGCTTCAACAGCGGCGGGTACTACAAGCAGGTCGTTGCGCCCGTGCAGACCATGGCTTGGAGCTGCCTGTACACCAAGGGTGAGCGAGCGGTGCACGACTGGGTCGCCATGGAGTCACTCGATGGCTGTTAGTTAAATTCGTTTTGAGCTTCGCTAGTTCACCTAGACCGCGGTGCGCTCGACCACGCAGTGGTTGTAGTAACTGTCGCAGTGGGCCGTTGACCTTAAGGTAGGCGCCATCGGGCGCATCGCCTGACGCAGGAAAAGACGCAGGAAGGAGAAAAAAGGAAGTCGACCGAGGTACGGCAAGCTACCAGAAGCTCCGAACAAGGGCCCAAAGAACAAACAGCAGCACCAAACACCCAGGGGAAATGAAGTAGGCCAAATGAGCCCCTATCAGTAATACACCAACTGCAGCCCAAGTAGCCCCCGCCCTCAGCCAAAGAAGCCAGCAGAGCGCCTCAGCAAAGCCCCACCTGAGACCCGAGGAGATCCCCACTGGGCGTGAGAGAACGAGGAGGAAAGAGAGCTATGCAGCAGCACCAGCCAGCAGGAACCAAAACAGACCCCTCCGTATCGGGCGCCGGGCCAACATAACGCCAGCGCAGCTGACCATGAACAACCCGCAGGAAGGACCAACCCACGAGCGACCGATGGGTGTTCGTCCCATATACGGTGTGCTTCTTTACCGTCGCTTTCCAAACCTTTATGAGAACACCGTGCAATCGGGGACGCACGCACCCACTTCCGCCTACGCCTCCTATCGCTGGGTCGTCATCCTGCGCTGTACACCGCCCGGACTGCCTTCATTTCCCGTGGGACTTCGTGGTTTCGCGCTATACCAACGATAGGGTATTGCACGGGGTAGGGAGATCGCACAGAAAACATTTTTTTACATCGATTGTGATCCCGAATTGTTCATTGGATGGCTGAGTCCTCTTCATCTCACGCTATCACGCCGTCTGATACAAAAAAACACGCCCTACTGATGTCGCCTGCCAAGTGCAGAGTGCCCGCCGATGAAAGATTACGTGGCATTTCCGAATACGGATCGCGTTTATGGAGACATTGGCCGAGCTTTCAGCTTCCCCGACGCTTTGTCGAAATGCAGCTACGACAGCACCTGCAAGGGTGTGAACAGCCTTGGGTGGTACAAGACTACCACCTCGCCTGTCACCAAAATTATGGGAGTGTGCCTCTACACCAAACGTGAGTTGCCGGTTACGGTTTCACGTATGCGTGCGTCCATACATGCAACACGCCCGATGGCTGGGTCCGTATTATACTGTATTATACTGATACGATGGCAGCATCATGGCCTTCTCACTTCTTGGTTCATCCTTTGTGATGTCATGATAGCGCACCATGCATATCATCACGACGTCTGTCATACACAAATATGTAAATTTGCTGCTGAACGAAGCACCCGTACGCATTTAGCTGTTGCTATGGTGATTATGTATTTCCTTCTGTCTACCTGCTGTTCAATGCTGGCTCTCTGGGCGCCTGGGACGGCCGCACAGGAACCGAGTGCCCGCAGGTCAATGGCTACAACTTGAAGCCGGGGGTAGACCACGCGGGTGATGACATCGGCAAGGCCGAGAGCTTGCCGGATGCAATCAGCAAATGCAATGCTGACAGCACATGCAAGGGTTTCAATAACGCTGGATTCTACAAGCGCTTTGTCGCGCCCACGACGGCCACTGCTGGTTCATGCTTGTACACAAAGATCGCCCGTAAGTTGGCATCATCCATGATGGATCATCCATGATGAATCATCCGTGATGAATCATTCGTGATTAAATCATTTATGGATGGTACCGCCGTGATTTACGGCTGGCCGCTGATTGCTTGGCGCTGGTGCACGGCTGGTGGCTAATATGTTAAACGTTCGCCCTTTTTCCAGCGGCACCATCACCAAGACCGCCGCCATCGCAACGAGCATCGCCACCACCGTCGCTACGATCGTCGCCCCCGCCCTCATCACCGCGCTCGCCTCCGCCTTCGCTACTGCCCTCACCTTCGCCCCTGTCGCAATGGACGCCCCTCTGGGCGGACGAGTTCAATGACAATGCCTTGGACACGACCTCCTGGAATTACTTCATCGGGCCAGGCAGGTACCGCGCAAATTTACGCGCAGTAGCTCGAACGATGCACTGCCGCCGGCGCCGCGCAGGACAAACAGCACCGTTCGTTCAGTAACCAACTACCGGTAAAACCGCGCATGGTCAACCACGCACATGTCTAAACCCATGAGGAATAAGGCCTTCACATTTCAGAACAAAAAATCTCATTATTGCTGTATAGTCACTCATTAGTAAGTTGGTGTTAGTAGGTGACAGTCGGGTGGGACGCATTGCTTGCTTCCATCCAGTTTGTGAATGGTCAGATGTATGGTTCGCCTTTCGCGCGCATTCATGCAAAGACAGCGAGCGAAAATAGAAACCCCAATACCGATGTAAAGTGCCCCTGTCAATCCTAGGTGCTGTCCTGCGCATGCCATCGATGGTGAAACTATGATGTCCGCCGCCGCGGCGGATTATTCATGCGATAGAGGATCTGAGTAGAATTGTGGTGCCCGATCGCACGCATAGCTTCGCCTGCTAACGGACTCGAGCCCTGCCTCACTTCAGCCTACAACAATGAGCTCCAGTACTACAGTAATCGCAAGGAAAACGTGCGTCTGGAGAACGGCAACTTGGTGATCGAGGCACGGCTTGAGGCCATGGGCGGAAAGGGCTACACCTCCGGCCGCATCGACACCCGACTCAAGCGCGCTTACTACCCTGGCATGAGTTATGGAGGGCGGACCTACTCCAAGATCCGGATCGAGTCACGGATCAGGCTGCCGAAAGGTACACACGCAGGTCGATGTATGCGCCAGTGGAGTAATAGGCGCGCGGGCAAGCACACTGGTATCGATTCCTGTGCGTCTCCCATTACTCTGCCTCCTTCCAGTAGGACCGTGCTGATGGCTAACGCAACTGTAATTGGGTGCTATGTATGTCGGCAAGCAAGCAGTAGCAATGCCCCGCCCGTTGTTTGCGTTGCAGGTCAGGGATTCTGGCCGGCGTTCTGGCTCCTGCCAAGCAGCGCAAGCTGCGACGCATGCGGGCCTTATGGTTCATGGCCGTACTCTGGAGAGATCGATATCCTGGAAGTGAGCGCATGGCGGGCTGGGAGGTTAACTAGGGCGGGGTGGCTTAGCTAGACAGGTTTGGCGGCGAGCTAGGGCGGGCGGCTAGCTAGGGCGGCTAGCAGCACGGATGGATGTGCTAGTTACCTGCTGTTGCTACCTTCATCCTGGCCTCCGAGCCTACATGCCTCCCACCAACCCCCCATTATGGCCTCTCACTCCATCCCATTATTCCCGCTCATACCCGCTCTCATTATCCCCGGGCGAGCAGGCGATCAATGACATGTCGTTCGCTGCCTTCACTCTCCACTACATGGCTGGATCCCGGCATCAGCAGTCACAGGGTGAGCCGTGCGTGGTGCGGGGCAGCTCGCCCTAGATGCTGCGCAATCGAGTGAAGGGCTGAATGAGGGAGGGGAGCTGCCCCTCACTGCGCAAGCGCCTTGTTCGCGGCTGGCGGTGCACCGTGCTTGCTTGCGATATACCGGTAGTGCGAGTGTGGTAGTCATCCTACTGAATTAACCCCCCCGTGCAACAATGTGTGGCCCTGTCCTGCTCCCAACAACTCCCATCCATGGGGCGATCTGTCCTTACTTCGCAGCCTTGCTCTACTCCGACCAGCTGGCACTCCAATGGTGAGCGGGAAGAGGGGAGGGCGTTTGTCGGGCAGGTAGGCCACGCCGGGGCAGGGTGTTGCTTGAACATGTCAGTTATTAGTTAGTTACTAGTTGGCTTGTTAGGTAGGGCTCATCTCGCCCTTGGGGCCGCGCGGGGCGGGAAGCTCCCCTATCTGCTGCCCGTCGCGCAAGGTGCGTGCTCCGGCCACGTCCGCAATCCAGCCGCGTGCTGCTACTGTGGCTGCTGCTGTTGTTACCGTTGCTGTGGCTGCAATCCGTGTTCGTTGATTGTTTGTCGTCAGCGCGAAGGATCCGTGGACCCCTGCCTCTCTCCAACTGGATTTAAAAGGATCACACAGGACTGGGTCGTCGCAAGTCGCAAACGGGGAATCCAGCTCGTGCTTGTATGGTATGCCGGTTGGCAGCCACTTGAAGTAAGGACTACGTCTCATAAATGCCATGCTGTGACTGCTTTCACACACCTTATCACACCCTTTCGGGCAGGCAGGGTAGCTGCAGGCGGCCGGCATGAGGCCCTGCTCGGTATATAACCATCACACACCCCGGTGTGTGCCCCCTTTCACCAGGCACACGTACACGCTCGAGTGGGCGGCTGACCAGATGTGGTGGTATGTCGACGGCATGCTGCGTGGCACCTTGAAGAGGTGAATAGACGGGCCGGTGGGTCGGTGGATGGGGGATATTCACGGTGGCGAGCGGGCGCATGACCCCTTGGTCCCTCCCTTTCCTGTTTCCTCGCTTGGTCCATATCCTGTCCCCGTCCCTACCGATGACAACAATCACCAGAATACCAGAAACCTGGCCCGACCTTACCCAGCATGAAGCGGCAAACCCAACCTTACTTGCCTTACCTGATCTGCTCGCCCCGCACTGCCCCGCAGCGCCTCTCTGGTACCTGACGGCTGGAAGACCACCAGCACCACTTCGACGCAAGTAAAAGCGAACTCTCCATTCGACGCGCCCTTCTACATCATCTTCAACCTGGCAGTGGGAGGCGACTGGCCCGGCTCGCCCAACGCCCGGACGGGCTTTCCCGAGTCGCTGCTGGTGGACTACGTGCGAGTTGATGGCAGCTAGACGATAGGTAGGGGCAAACCGGTATGGTGTGGGCAAGTAGCGGCGGACGCAGATCCATCCGGCTATCAGGGCTTGTATATCGGTAGCTTCACGTAGCGCCCAAGAAGTTGTATGTGCTCCTACGTATATAGGATCGATGGTATCCCGTGTGCCAGATAGATATGCACGTACAGAAGTATTTTTACTTTTCGTAGTACTACTCATGTAGAGTTTCCCGTGGAGTTTACCGCGGGCTCCTCTTTATTCCTGACTCACCGGATAACTCCAGTAAGTGAACGATACGGCTGAGGGCGACCGGCGCTATTTGGACTTTACAACAGCTACTACTCCCTTACCGGTATTTGCAAAGATAGACGGGTAGGTATAAACATCATGGTGTGTCGGGTTGGCAAGTGCTGTGCGAGCTATCCGGTGAGTCGGAAATAAATTCGAATACATGGGAGCGTGCTCTAAGAATCCAGCAGCCTAAATCCAGCCTGCGAGCATGCTCCCACCGAACTTGCGCATTCCGCGCTCCTAGTGCATGCATTGGAACCTGCTGTGTTTACATGTATGGCTGAAAGGGCCTCACCAGAGATGAACAATCATAATGGCTGAAAGAGCCTCACCAGAGATGCGCAATCATAACCTTGGAGGGGGGTTGCTGTGTTTGGGCTTCCCCGGAAGGATTGGGCCGCTGTGGGGCCTCGACACCTTTTTTCTGCGGGTGGTTTCTGGTCGCCTTGTGCCTGAGGGGCCGGCTGACGCGATTGTGGGGTCGTGATCGGCCCCGGCTGTGTGGAGGCAGGGTTTCTCCTTGCTTCCTGATTTCCGTGTCCACGGGTGGGCGTGCCCTCCTTGGGGCTAGCGATTTCTGGGATGTATGAGAGGCGGGCGGTTAGTTGTTTTGGTTGTATCGTGGCGGTTATTCTGGTTGTAACTTGCGGGTGCTCCACTTCTGGTTCGTCGGTTGCTGGTCTGCTAGTTGGGTTGGTGGTCGGTTCCTGCTGGGAGAGCCTATAACGGCTATAGCGCCTATAGCGCAAATTCCCGCTGGGGTGCTGGTTGCTGCTTTTTTATTTGCCTCTGGGCTGTTGGCTGGTGTCGTGGTGTAGTGGTTTGTCTTTGTTGCAGTGCGGTTGGGTTTCTGCCTCTTTTGTCTCCTTCAGTGTCAGGCGATGTGCCCGACGGTTCTGCCTTTCGCTCCTGAACCCACTGTACGTAACGTGTACTACAACATAACCGGACATGGCACGCCTTCGCTCCCTTGTGTAAAACCACGCTACAGGCCAAGCCAGCGCGCCAACCTTTCCGCGCCAACCTTTCCGTTCCTTGACCCGCGGTCCGCCACCCCCAACGACTACTCAGCTACAGTATTCGGCGGTGTGTCACACCTGTATGTGTGTTACTCTTTAGTCCCCTTACTTGGCGGGGTGCAGCTCCTCGCCACCGCAGCCGCTGGTCGCCGCGCTTGCTGTTGGTCCGGTGCCGCACGGTGCCGCCGCCACCGCCGCTGCCAACCGAGCCAGTAGTCGCGGCCGTGCCGCCGGCCGCTAACCTTGCTCGCGGCGTCGGTCGGCTGGACAGCCTACACGAATCGAATTCAGAAGTTCAGCGCCGTCACCGCCGGTGGCTGGACGTAATCATTAGAAAATACTCCAGCCATACAGCAATCATACATTGTCAAAGCCATAATACAGAGAGTAACTAGAAAACAAAGTTTAAAGGAAAGGTCAAAGGCGGCCCAGGGGGCCAGACACCATTCTACCTGCGTCCCCTCTTGCCTGCATCGCTACTCTACTGGCTGCCTGCCTGCCTACCTCAACAATCCACCGCCATCCAGGCAACTATACACCCCGACTCAGGCTTTTTTTTGCCTGACACATACGCGATGTATTCTGCATGTCCGCATTTCCGCGCTGCGCCCTCCCGCGTGCACTCTCCCCCGGACGACGCCAGAAACACGCAGCCACCGCATATCCAGCCATCCAGATACTTGCCCCGGCCCCCTGGCTAGCCCCCTACAGCTTCAGCTAATGCCGCCTGGGGCTCTTCGCCGCCGGGCCGCTGCTGCACACCCGGCAGAGCAGCAGTTTCTTGGCTAGCAGCTCCACGTCATCTGGCTTGCACTTGGCGTGGTAGGCGGTGGGGCAGCGCACGCACGCCATGATGGCTGCACCCTCGCCGCTGCCCGTGCACACAGCGCAGGTGTGCAGCGGGCAGCGGAACTTGGTCCCAGCGGCGCCGCCACCCCGGCCGGCGCCGCCACCGCCACCGCCACCGCCCCGGCCTCGACCTCGAACTCGCCCAGAGGGGCTGCGCGCGTCGCTTCCGGCGGCGCCGGCGGCGGCGCCGCCGGCGGCGGTGGACTTGGTGAAGGGGTGTGCAGCCGCGCACTCCGCGTGGTACCAGCGGCCGCAACTGGCTTGTCCGCACTTGACGAGTCCGGCGGAGGTGGCGGAGCCGTCGGCGGCGTCGCGGCCGCAGACGGTGCAGGGGTGCGCGTCGCGGAAGCACTGCTCGCAGACGGCCTTGGCCTGTGGGGGGTCGTTGGGGGGTCGTTGGGGGGTCGTTGGGGAGTCGTTGGGGGCCGATGGCGCTCAAGTCCAAGCCCGTCCCCCTAACGTCGTGCGTGGTGTCGCCGTACTGTCGTAGTACCCCATGGGCGCTTTTTGCGGCCGAGGCGACAGGCGGGGCTGTCTGGACCACCGACCACCGGTTCTCTGACGGTTCGTCCAAACTTCGACGTGCTCGCACATGCGTGAACCAGCCGCCCATCAACAGCGCCGTCAGACGCCACAACCCTTCATCAGGTGTACGAACAACCGCCTCGCATGAAGTGAAGTGGAGTGAAGCTTCTGTGGAAGTGCTCGCCGCAACCTCCAGAAGCTTCCCTAGAAGCTTCCAGAAACTTCCTCTACGCGACGATACGCCGCTGCCGCTGCCGGGACCGCCGCCGCCGTTGCGCACCTGTTCGTACTTCTCCGGCTTGACGGGCCCGGCGCAGGCGGTGTGGAAGGTCCGCCGGCAGGGGCCCTCGCAGCCCCAGTGGGTGCCTCCCGCCGCCATGCCGCGAGCATCAGCATCCGCAGGCAGCGCCCCGAAGCACACCTGTTGGCCGGGTGCGTGCGGCCCGGAGGCATGTGTTGAAGTATATAAATTCTTGGGGAGGGCGGTAGGGTGGTGAAGGACGTGAAGGCGAGGTGTACCATCAGCAGGGGTCACGAGTTCGAGTCGCAACAACAGTGGAATTTGTAGCCCCCCAAAAGTGGTGACAAATAGATGCAGGGGGGCTGGATTCTCGCACCCACCGTGCCATCACCGGCGAGACCAAGACGGCAAAGCAATGAACCACCACGTAACCGCCAACTTACCATGCACACCACTAGCGGCAAAACGCTAAACCGCCACGTAACCACCAACTTACCATGCACACCACTAGCGGCAAGCTAGACACCGGCCGCTGTTTGCGCTTGGCCCCTCCCTGGATCGCAACCTGGCCCTCCGCCGAGCCCACGGCCCGACGCGGACCAGCCACGGGGGCGGGAGCGGGGCTGGCTAGCGGGGCCGCGGACGGCACTCCTGCACCGCAGGCGCTGGAAGCTGTGGGGGTAAAACAAGCAGAGGGAGCCGCGGCCGCTCCTAGCCCTGCTGGCGCTGAGGCGGCGGTGACGGTGGGTACGGCAGCGCCGCCGCCAGCAGCGGCGGCGGCGGCCGTGGGATCCGGCGGCGCAGCCAATGGCACGGTGACGAGAGGAGCTGACGCGGGAGCCGCCACTCCAGGGGGGCCACCAGATGCTGACGTGTGCAGCGGGCCGGCGCCTTGGCTGCCGACGGCGTCAGGGATGGGGGGTGATGCGGCCCACTGAGGGCGTGGGCGCGGGGCCGGGGTGGCGGCAGCAGCAACGATGCTAGCGGATCTAGCGGTGCTAGCGGTGCTAGCGGCGAGTGGGGTTGTGCCGCCAGTGGCGGGCGGGGTGGTGCTGACGAGGACAGCGGCGGCGGGCTCTGTCAACTGAACACCCTTGCCAGCACTGTCATCGCCGTCGCCGCTGCCGCGCCTGCCGCCCTCGCCTCCTCCGCCCGGGTCGCTGGTTCCCTCATGGCGGCCCGCGGGGGCTGCCGCGGTGGCGGGGGTGGCGGAACAAGCCCAGGCAACTGCGGCGCTGGCTGCGGCCAGCTTGTTTGCCTGCGAGGCACCTTGCGCCGGGGGCAGTGCGCATTCAACGCCCACGGGTGCGCGTGCAGCCCTCGCCGGCGCCACTGACGGCGCCGCCGTCGCCCCAAGCGCGTCGTCCAGCCGTGACGACAGTCTGCGGCTGGGAGCAGGTGGCTGCCCAGCGGGGCGCTCAGCGGACGGCTCCCCGACCCACGGGTCATCCTGGCAGCTCCCCTCGCACTGCGGACCCGCGACGAGCAGGGGAGCCAGCGGCGGCGGACGCCGACCGACGTAGCCGCCTGGCGGCAGTGCCGGCGCCGCCGCCGCCGCCGCCGCCGGCGGCCCAACCCCGGAGCTCCTGCGCTCCGCCGCCGGTGCCTCGATGGCGCCTTCCGGCCCCTCAGGGCTCGCCACCACCACCACTCCTAACGTCGCCGCCATCACGGTGCCATTCGGCCCGTCATCCGCCCGAGTCGCCGCCGGGAGTATGGTGACGATGGATGGGCCAGAACCCGCCGTGCCAACCCCCGCCGCCGCCGCCGCCGCCGCCGCCGCTGACACCACGTGGCTGAGCGCAGCGTGCGCTAGCAGCTGTGCCGGACCCACCTCAAGCAGCGGCTCACCATCAGACCCATCGCCCGCTGCCGCCGCCGCGCTTTCTTCCGCCACCGTATCTGCTGGCGCCCCCAGCGGCGCAAACTGAAGGATCGCCGCGCCTTCTTCCGCCACCGTACCTGCTGGCGCCCCCAGCGGCGCAAACTGAAGGACGGCGGCGCCGGCGGTCGCGGCGGCAACCACGCTGTCGTACAAGTGCCGCCAGAGGCGCGGTACGTCACTGGCGCCCAGCGCTGACGCCGCCGCGGGCGCCGCCACGACGCCAGCAGCAGCAGCGGCCGCAGCAGCAGCTGGGCTTCGCGGCGTGGTTTCTAGGATGTCAGCCAAAGGCTCCTGGCGACCCAGCGGCCCGGGGTCATCATCTCGCTGTGATGACTGCGGGCGATGCTCTGCCGCCGCCGCGTGTGACTTCGCTCCTCCCGCCTTCTGCAACTCCGGAGCGACGGGCAGCGTGGGCATCCAGATTGATGACCGGGATTCGGCCGGAGTGAGTGAGGCGGCGCCGCCGCCGCCGGTGGCGCCGACCTGACCATGATCCGCCGAGCAACTGCAAGAGGAGCGGCTGACGGCCCCAATGGCTGCGCTGGTGGTGGTGGTGGTGGTGGTGGTGCAGCAGCAAGCGCTGGTGGTGGTGGTGTTGCTGCAGCTGCAGGCACCGCAGCCGGCGAGCGCCGCCGAAGCCCGCGGATCGGAGAGAGCGGAGCGCAGGAGGTCAGTGTACGACATGTACGGCTCTACGGCCGTCTGACGCGAGCCCCTGGCGCAACGGCCCCAACCACCGGCTGACGTGGGTTCAGTTGTCCCGCCTGCAGCTGTAGCAGCAGATGAATGTGGTGGCGGCGAGGACACCCACGGCAAACACAGAGTGTTAGCAGGAGAGCATCTTGAAAGGTATAAGGCCCATGGAAGGTATAAGGCCCATGGACGGTAGAAGGCCCATGGAAGGTAGAAGGCCCATGCCTGGCGCAACTCGCCGGCTTGCGTCCGCGAGGAACCGACCAGCGCCCTTTCCATCGCGCGCCCCCTCGCCTCCCCAACCAGACCGCGCTCAGGCCCCCGCAATGAATCCACCCACCCGCTGCCGTCGCCAGCAGTGCCGCTTCCCGATGCTGCCGCAGCCACCGCAGCATCCGGAAGCCGTCCAGCCGCAGAACCTGAGGCGGCGGCCGGGCGGGAGGGAGCGAGGGGGTCGTGGGTGCCGCCGGAACTGACCCCTGGGCTTACTTGGTCAGCCCAGATGGGCGGGGCCGCTGCACCACCCATACCTCCGAAACCACCAAGTGGCCGCTAGCTGGAGACAAACAACGGAGGTCGTACATGCTCGTACTCCTCGCCCGTACCTGTCGTACAGCTCGTCGCAGGTCCGGGCCGCCCAGCTCGGCCCCAGCCAGCGCCAGGCGGGTTGCGGCGCGCAGCACCCTCGGCTCGCTCCAGCGGCCGCTCCACTGCTCCTCGACGGCGGCAGGGTCGGCGGCGCCGTCGGCCGCGACCATCGCGTCGTCAGCGGCGGTGGAGCCATTGGGCGCCGCCGTCACCGCGGCGCCGCCGCCGCCGACGGAATCCTGTAGGGCGTGGTCGCCGTCGGGGCGCCGGCGGGGACGGCCGCGCCGTCGCGGCGTCTCCGGAGCGCCGTACTGCTGCTGCTGCTTCGGCGGCGGCGGCGGCGGCGCCGTCTGCCTGACGCCGCCGCCGACACGGCCCGGAGGATCAAACCCACCGCCGTCGGCGGCGGCGCCGTCAGCGTCGTCTTCATCACTGCCATCTAGCAGCCTTGCATCCACGTGCGCCAGCAGCATGCCGCCGCCGCCGCCAGCAGCAGCCCGGCGGCGGTCACCGACGCCCGCGGCGGCGGCGGCAGCCGCCACAGCACCGTCGGCGCCAGCCAACACACTCGCGCCCCACGGCAACGCTGCCGCCTCCGCCGACGGCACCGTCGGCGCCTCTTTCAGCTCCGAAACCGGCTGCTGCTGCTGCTGCCGGCGGCGGCGCTTGGCACCCACCAGGAGACACGACGAGAACACGGGCCCCTCCGCCCTGCGCACCACCTTGACTTGCCTGCTGACCTCCCCGACGATTTCCTCGCCATCTAATACAGCGCCGCGAAAGCCTCCCGCCGTCACGGCGCCACCGCCGCCGCCGCCGCCGCCGCCACCACCAGTGCCGTCCAGCTCGGCGAGCGGCCCCTCCTGCTCCCGGGCCCGCTTCTGGCCGCCGCTTCCCCGGCGGCGGCGGCTGCGGCCCTCCTGCAGCGCCTCCAGCCGGTTGAGCATCCGATCCATGACCAGCTGCACGGAGAGGGTGATTCGCTCCGCTCGCACTGCCGCCTCCACTCGGAGCAGCACGCTGTTCATCACCCGGCGAACCTGCGGGGAGGAGGAGGAGGAGGAGTAAGGGGGGGGGAGGAGGAGTACGGGGAGGAGGAGGAGGTGAGGAGTACGGGAGTAAGGGGAGGCGGAGGAGGAGGAGGAGTAAGGGGAGGAGGAGGAGAAGGGGAGGAGGAGGAGGAGTAAGGGCAGGAGTGAGGGCGTGTAACGGTAGCCAATAAAACGGGGGCGCGTGCGGCATCAATCGAGGGCGGTGCTTGCGGTGCATTGCAAGTGGGATGATGGGCGATAAAGCCCAGCCAGAGAGACCCACAGTCACGTGGCGGAGGTCTGTGTTGTTGGGGTTGTCATCAAAACGTGCCGATAACCGCCTAGCAGATGTATGCCGCAAGAATGCCGGCCGGCGCATCCACTGTTGGCCCAGCACGACAGACCGCGCAGACAGCTGGCTGGCAAAAATGCCCAGCCAACCGAGTCACTAGGCAGCCTACGATGTCCATTCTTGGGTCTCAAATCCAACCCACCTGCCGCCAAATCCAACCCACCTGCCGCCAAATCCAACCCACCTGCCGCTCCTCGTAGCTCACACGCGGGGCCAGCGCCGATGACATGCCGCTGCCGTACTGCGCCGCGCCGCCGCCGCCGCCGCCGCCGCCGCCCCGGCCCATTCCTCTCCCCCTGCCTCTCCCCCGCCCCCGCCCGCGCCCAGCCGCCCCCAGCCTCCACGCTCCACCACCGCCCCACTCTGCCCCTGCTGCCCCTGCTGCTCCTGCTGCCCCTGCTGCCCCTGCTGCTCCTGCAAATGGCCGCACCCCCAGCTGCTCACGTGCTGCGCTGCGCGACACGAACCACAGCATGCGCCGCATGACGGCCGCCACCGCGGCCTCCATCGCTGCCTGGCGGCGCATCGCCCGCTCCACACCGTCCAACAGGTCCTCCATCACACGCGTCACGATGCGGCCGATGGTGGCATCACTGGGGCCGCTGCGCACGATGGGCTGCGAGGCTGCGGGTTTTGAGGCAGGTGGATGGGATTTGAGGGTTTGAGGGTTTGAGTGTTTGAGGTTTCGAGGGTTTTGAGGGTTCGAGGGTTCGAGGGCTCTAGCGGGGCCGGCTTTGGTGCGCAATACCGCTACCGACCAACTGTGTTTACCGCAACCAACAACCGTCTAACCTGCGACGCCGGTACGGTCGCGGGGTGCCTTGAGGCCGCCCCCTCCAGACCTCCAGGTTGGAAAGCTCCCGTAGGCTGCGGCTCCTCCCGTGGCTGCTCCTCCCACGCCGGTGCTCGGACCCGTGGGTCCGTCGACGATGCGAAGCGCTCGGGTAAGCAGCTGGCCGGTCTCCTCCAGCAACAGATCCTAATCAGGACAGGAGCCGATTGAGGAGTCAGCTTAACGTCGATGTCCATGGCAGGCCAGTGGGGAGGGACCAAAGAGGTAAAAATACAGATTGTTCAGATTATGCACCTTACACCTTGCGGCGCGGTGAGGTGGTAAGCCGGTTACGCGGCGGTTAACGGTAACGGTGGCCTTGGGGCAGGTGGGTGGGTGCGGTGGTGGAGGAGGACAGCTTGTGAGCCCAGCTGCAAGGCGCGACCTGCACCCCACCCCGCCCTCGCCCCCGCCCTGTTTTAAACGTTTTTTCGGACATCCACGGGTTTCCCTCGAACCCCGCCCTCGCGACCTCCAATTTCTCCAGCATGCACCTCGAAACGTCGTTTTCAAACGTTTTTTCTCGCACCAACGGGCCTTCATTGTTTTGACCCCTGTATTTCCGCTTAGCTATATCCCGTCGGTCCTAACGCCTCTTGCCGCTACCCCTCACGCACGCCTCGCGATGACGGACGTCGCTAACTGTTATCCGCTCTGGTCAGGTGGGTCCTCCGGTCGCGTTAAGCAGCTCGACCTTGTGCGTCTCGTCCGTTCCGTTTTACCGCGCGGCGTGTGCGACCCTTGCTGTCACCGCGGTTTCCCAACTGGCTCGGCGGCTCGGGTCAAGACACAGGACAGTCAAGCTCGCTCTCTGCTGGCATCTCACGCCTCTCCGGTAACAGTTTTCGGACCGGGAGACGGGCTGCACCGCCACCAGCCGCGGAGCACCCCATGCCGCCCGCCTGTTGCTCCGTCTTCCGCGTTCCACGTTGCCGCCATTGCATTTATTCGTTTTCTTCTCGTTTCCTTTACACAGCCACGACGGGACGCCTCCACAGGTCTGCCGATAGTCCGTCCCAGTGCCCCAGCATGCGCACACAAACTAGGTGTCCGCCGACCATGCGCCAACTATCCTGTGCTTTTCGCGTCAACGGTTTTCACGCCACCCTCGCTCGCGACCTGCCCCTCCGCCCCGTCAACGGTCGTTTTTGCACGCCCCCGGGGTAACCGGTAACCGATTTTTATGCCCCCCCGGTAACCGATTTTTATGCCCCCCGGTAACCGTGTTTTGATCTCCATGCCATCCCAGGTAGGGGTACGAAGCACTCACCTGCGCTCGTCGTAGCGCAGCCGGGTGGATGCCCCTGAGGATGAGCGCCGCGCTCTTGCCCGCCATGTCCGCGGGCCTTACGCAGTGCTTGATGCCGTTGGCGGCGTAGGAGTCGTCCGACATAACGGTGACGCACCTGGAGACGGAGGAGGAGCGGGCAAGGAGGGAGGAGGAGCGGGGGGGAGGGGGAGGGGCACCGGAGTTTTGGACGAGCCAGCGTGTCAGGGGTGTCGAGGGGAAGGGAGGGTCTCGAGGAAGACCCGTGGATGCGAGAAAGCCGTTTAGGAAAAGACGTTTAAAGATGCATGCAGGAGAACTTGGGTGAGGATACGAAAGAGGAAGGTCGTATGCCGACCTTCGGCGGCTAAGCTAAATCGGCGGCGGCTAGACGAAAGGAGGCGAGGACCCTGCCCGGGGGGGTCGGGCGGATTTAACCGAGGGCGAGGGAGCGGATGCGGTTTCGGAGCGAGAGGGAGACGACTTGTTGATGGCTGGGGAGTCATCGAGGAAAGGATGACACAAAAAACACAAACAAGGTCTGCAGCCGTACTGTTTGGCGCTGTGCCCCCGTCTATTGCTCCCATGCCCCCTCACACGCTCTCCCTGCTCACCCTCGCGGCATCGGCACGAAGAATGCGTTGTTGGTGGCGCCGAAAAGGTGTCCGCCGAACGACAGGCGGCTGTCAGAGAAGAGGCGCACCGAGTAGATGGGGCGGCGGAAGCGAGCGGCGTCGTCGAAATGGCTCTGCGGCGGCGGCGGCGGCGGCGGCGGCGGAGGTTTGGAGCAGGCTTAGCAGCCAGCGGATGGCCGGCCTAGTGTGAGGGTGATGTGGCGGCGGCGGAGCTGCTGATGTACGGCACTGGGTATCTTCTCTCGCTCCTAGATCCCCTGGTGCCGCCATGCCACCGCATCGCATCCTCCACAAGTCGATGAAGGGGCGGCACCACTATCGGCCGAACATTCTTCGCCTGGTTTGGCGGTCTACGAACAAAAGTGACGTAACCACGTAGTATCAATCGACTCCCCCGCTCCTCCTCCTCCTCCCCATCGTCACCTCATCACGATCATCTGTACCGCATCAATCCGCGTCACCAGCCACTAGTACCGCTCCAGGGGTGTACCGCATCAATCCGCGTCACCGGCCACCAGTACCGCTCCAGGGGTGTACCGCATCAATCCGCGTCACCGGCCACCAGTACCGCTCCAGGGGTGTACCGCATCAATCCGCGTCACCGGCCATCAGTACCGCTCCAGGGGGTGTACCGCATCAATCCGCGTCACCGGCCACCAGTACCGCTCCAGGGGTGGCTCCGCACCTGGATCCCCTCGCTGCCGTCATGGTACAGGTTGAGGGCGATGCTGTCCACGAAGCCGCGAGGGATCACGCCGCAGCCCACCAGTGGGCACTCCACCTGGGCGGGCGGGTGGGTGGGTGGGTGAGGGTTAGCGAATACCCGGGGGAACAAATGGGGCCGGGGAGGGGTAAAAGGAAAACCCGGGTCGGGGGAGGGGGCGAGGGATTACCACGAAAGAACCGGTAACACGACTGGGGAATGTAGTGGGTGCGGGTGCGGGGGAGGGGGGGCGTTGCAACAGGGAGCGGTGATCGGCGACTGGTTGGGGGTGAGGGTTGGCGCCAGCAGCACACGCGTGGCAGTTAAGAAGGTTGAAAAGGAGCGCAAGCAAGAAAAGTGATTGGGGGGTGCAAGGAAAACCCGTGTATCTGGACGGGACGGGAGGGCTGCGAAATCCCCGCGGCGGTGTACACGCGTACGGCACACCCGCTTCTCAGGCCCCACTCCACCCCACCCACCAGCTGCCTCATCCACCGCAGCGGCTGCGGCACGTCCACACGGACGCCTCCTGCGATGCGCGCGTGGGGGTGCGCCAGCTGCTCCCGGGTCCACAAGTACCTTGGGGGGGAGGGGGGAGAGGGTTTGGGAGGAAACCAAAGGTTGGAGTACCGAGGTGGGTTTCGAGGAAGACCCGTGGAGTACCGAGGTGGAAGGGCAACAAACTGATGATTTCGCAGGATGATGGGAGGGGAGAGGGGGGGGGGGCACAAATAGGAGGAGGAGAAGGGCAATGAGGGTGCGGAGATGGGCGCGTGGTGGGAAGTGGAGGAGGGGGATACACGCATCGATCCCCGCTGGGAACACCACCACCACCACCGTCAAAACCACCACCACCGTCAAAACCACCACCACCGTCAAAACCACCACCACCGTCAAAACCACCACCACCGTCAAAACCACCACCACCGTCAAAACCACCACCACCGTCAAAACCACCACCACCGTCAAAACCACCATCACCGTCAAAACCACCACCACCGTCATAACCATCACCACCGTCAAAACCACCACCACCGTCAAAACCACCACCACCGTCAAAACCACCACCGCCGTCAAAACCACCACCACCGTCATAACCACCACCACCGTCATAACCACACCACACACACAGGCGATGTGCCCGGTGGTTCTATCTTTTGGTCTGGAACCCACTGTAACCGTTACAACAACACACCCTCGCCGCCCTCCCCGCCGCCGTACCTCGCTCCGAAGAACATCTTGGTCCTCTTGAGCGCCCCCCCGCCTCCCCTGGCTAGGGAGCTGTGCTGGCAGTCCGCCGGAAGTACCCCGCTGCGAGCAAGCTGGTCCGTGCCGTCCGCCTCGTCCTCCAGCCGCAGTAGCTCCCGGTCGCCGAACAGCTGGTTGTAGGTGACCACACCCACCGGCAGCAGCCCAGGAGGGGGCGGGTCGGTAGGCGGGAACAACGACGCTGCGGTGGGTGCGGAGGTGGCGGCGGCGGCGGCGGCGGCGGCGGCAGGGACGACCGGGGCGGCGGCGGCGGGTGCGGAGGTGGTGGCGGCGGCGGGAGAAGGTGATTGGGGGAGGGTACCGGCCAGAGGCTCCGCGGCTGTAGCAAGGACGGCGGTGCAGGCGGAGGCGGTAGTGGTGCCGCTCGGCGGCTCTCCAGCCGCCGGGGGCTGTGGGAGGAAGGGTTTCGAGGTCGGGGCGGGAAAGGCTGCGAGGCCGCTCGACGGCGCCTGGTCGTACATGTCGTACGTGCGACTCACAGCACTGCTGCTGGAGGCTGGGGCCGCCGGGGTACCGGTGGCGGCGGCGGCGGCGGCACCCTCGCGTGCCCCGCCGATGGTGTGGCGTTGTACGGCAACGACGTGGGATGAATGGGAGTGACACACATCAGCGGCCGGGGCGGCGGCAGGTGCGGCGGCGGGTGCGGCGGCGGGTGCGGCGGCGGGTGCGGCGGCGGCGATCTTGGAGGGTGGCGGCACGGCGGCGTTGGCGTCCGCGTCCATCGCATCGGCGCCCTTCGCCACTGCCGCTGCCGCCGCCGCCGCCGATGCCGCCGATGCCGCCACCGCCGCCGATGCCGCCGATGCCGTCGCCGCCAAGTCGCTCGCAGCAATCGCCGTCCCGGGCAGGTGATGAGGCGGAGGCAGGCTGCCGCCGCTGCCGCCGCTGCCGCCGCCGCCGCCGCCGCCGTCGCTCCTGGCCTCCTCCCTGTTCGCGTCCAGGCCATCAGCACCCGCAGCACCCCCGCCGGCTGCCTCAACTCCACCGCCGTCGTCAGCTGCACCAGGGAACGGCGCGCCGCCACCGCCGCCGCCGCCGCCGCCGGTGTTGCCGCCAGCCGCAGCAGCAGCAGCGTCGGCACGACCGCTGCCACCTTCCGCATCCACGTCAGCTATAGCGTCACCACTGCCGCCGCCGCCGCCGCCGTCAGCTACCGCGCGTTGTCCCATATCGACGTCGGCGCCGCCGCTTCCGCCGCCCCCGGCCCCGTCGCCGCCGCCGTCAGGTCCCTCGTCCTCCGAGCCGCCGCCGCCGCCGCCGCCGCCGCCGCCGCCGCCGCCGCCGCCGCCGCCGCCACCCAAGCGGCCCATCACCCCCTCCAGCGCCGCCGCTACCGCCTCAAGCGCCGCCAGCTCGTCATCCACGTCGCCGTCGACGTCGCCGCCGGCGTTGCCGCCATCGTTGCCGTAACCGTCGACGTCGTCGCCGCTGCGGCCAAGAAGCCTCCCGCCGTCGAAATCCTCGCCCACACCCGGCTGGCGGCCCTCTTCGCCGTCCCCCGCCACACACACCCTCTCCAAGAGCTGCGGCGCGACTGGTGTAGCGGCAGTCGCAGGTGCCCCGGCGACTGGTGTAGCGGCAGTCGCAGGTGCCCCGGCGACTGGTGTAGCGGCAGTCGCAGGTGCTGGGGCAGAGGCCTCATGTACCATGACCGCGGGATAGGCTGCCTGCGCAGCGGCCGCCGGCTGTGGGGCCTCGGCTCCTCCGTTGGACACAGCCGCCAAGGGTTCCCCGCCGCCTCCGGCGCCCTTGCCGGCACCGGCGGTTTCGGATCGTGCGTCCGCAAACACCTCGGCTGTGGGTTTGCCTGCCGTACGTCGAGGGGAGTGGGCATCCCGGTGCGTGTGTGTGGGGGGGAGGTGGCATAAAAACCGTTGACGCGAAAAGGACAGGACAGTTGGCGCATGGTCGGCGGGCACCGAGTTTGTGGGCGCACGATTGGTCGGCAGAGGGAGGCCTTGACAGCTGCGAGGCTCGAATTTGTTGAGGCGAATGTGAGGAGGCGAACGAGATGAAGCGAACGTGATGAAGCAAGTTTGATGAAGCGAATTTGGAGGAACGAGTTTGATGAGGCGAATTTTGATACTGCGAATTTTGAGACAACTAAGCTGCTATGAGAGGCGCAGGGAAAACGGTGCGGAGAGGTCCTCCGTGCGCCCACGCATCACCGCGTTCCCGACGCGAGCGCGTCCAAACCGCTCAGCCGCCCAACCGTCCAACCATCCCAACCGTTCCAACCGTTCCAACCGTCCAGCCGGCCACCGACTCACCCGCGAAGCTCCAGTAGTCGGACGGCAGCTCGTCGTCCCGGAAGAAGAACTCCGTGCGCTTGAATGTACGGCCGTCGGACGAGCGTACGACCGTCGTACGGTCCACCAGGTGGTGCGTGAAGCAGTCTCGAGTGCCGATCAGGTACAGCGGCCAGGGGAAGTTGCCCGCTGCGCTCGCGGCTGCTGCTGCTGCTGCTGCCGCTGCCGCTGTTGTTCCGGCCGCAGATGCTGTTGCTGTTCCCGCTGCTGCTGTTGTTCCCGCTGCAGCCGCAGCTGCTCCCAGCATAGCCGTGGCGCTAGCCACGCCGGCGGCTGGTGCAGGGGCGCCCTGATTGGATGGCATGTGTGGAGTATGGGTATGGCAGCCGGCGGTGTAAAGGCCCCAGCAGCCCTCCGCGATTGCTG
The DNA here is from genome assembly GCA_003116995.1 of Yamagishiella unicocca. Lineage (NCBI taxonomy): Eukaryota > Viridiplantae > Chlorophyta > Chlorophyceae > Chlamydomonadales > Volvocaceae > Yamagishiella > Yamagishiella unicocca. Next base: position 622,919 of record BDSL01000039.1, read on the forward strand.
CGGAGCAGGCGGCGGTCATCACCAGCAGGGAGGGGATGCCGCCGGGGATGTGAAAGGCTCCAGGGGCGGCCGCGGTGGGTTGTGAAGTGCTCGGGGGAGGTGCTGCGGGGAGCTGTGGCGGCACGGCTGGGGGAGGCCCCGGTGGGATGCCGGCGGGGGTGCTGAGCGCGGGCGGCGTAGCGTGGGTGTGTGTAGGCCTGAGGCCGACGGAGACTGGAGGAGTTACAGGAGGAGGAGGAGGAAGAGACGGCAGCGGCGATACCGACGCCGCGGCAGCAGCAGCGACATGCGCCGTTGCTGGTGTTAAGCTCGGAGCCATGCCGCTGCTGGGCGTCCGCAGTAGCAGCGCCGCCGACGGCAGCCGCGGCAGTAGCGGCGGTTGCAGCGGTTGTAGCGGTTGTAGCGGTTGTAACGGCTGCAGCGGTTGGGCAGAGAGGCCTCGAGAGGAGGCGCGGGATGCGGTCGCGGTCGCCGCAGCTGCTGCTGCTGCCAGGGACAGAGCCCAGCGCTGTAGCAGCGGCGCCAATTGCGGCGGCGACGGCTGCAGTGAAGCAGGCTGAGCCGGGACGCAGGGGGGCGGTGTACCGGACACAACCGCAGCAGCTTGGGACGCCGCTGGTTGCGGTTGCGGCGGCTGCTGTGGCTGTGCGGGCTGTAGTGTTTGTTGCGGGTACGACGAAGGGTACGGCGTGTGTGGGAAGGCGCTGGGCAGCTGCTCGGTCGGGGTCCTGGGTACCAAGGCCGGTAGGGGCGTCGGCGGTGGCAGAGGCGGCGGCTGCAGAGGCGACGGGAGCGGCGGCTGACAGACATCAGAGCGGCTGGAGGCCACGAGGTGCATCTGGTTCCGGAGCGATTCCATGTCGGATAGGCTGGTGCGGGGGCTGGTGAGGGGGCTGGTGAGGAGCTGCCCCCGCACGGAGGTGTGTGTGCTCGCGGCGGGCGTCGAGGGCCCTATCGTGGGGAAGGTCGAGGAGTGCGCCTGCTCCGCCTGCTCCGCTTGCTGCGCCTGCTGCGCGTGCTGCGCCTGCTGCCACGTGGCGCAGCTTGTCGGGGGCTGGAACTGCGACGGCGTCCCAAAGCCGCACGTCGCCGCTACGTCATCAGGGGCATCAGGGCGGGCAGGGGCGGTGGACGGCGCAGGTGTATCGCAGACGGCGGGGGTCCCCGCTGCGGTGCTGGACGCGGCACCACTTTGGGTGGTCCCGTCGCCCAGGACACCCCCATAGGTCCTAGGTTCGAGCCCCAGGCCGGCGGCTGCAGGCGGCATCCCCACGTCCGGTGGCGGTGCCGCCGCCAGTGAGGCCGGTGGTGGCGGCGATGGTAGCTGTACGCATTCCGCCATGGGCGTCGCCTCTGTCCCCCCTGCTGCTGGTGCCGCTGGTGCCGCTGGTGCTGCTGGTGCTGCTGGTGCTGCTGGTGCTGCTGGTGCTGCTGGTGCTGCGTGTGGCGGCGGCGCTGCCGCATCCGAGGAGAACAGCACCGGTGGCGCTGCGGACGCGGAGGCAGGCGCTGGCGGGGGGCCGAGCACCGCTGCTGACACAGGGGCGGCCGTCACCGGCGGCGGTAGTCCGCCGTCCCGCGGCGGCGCAGCCGCTACGTTGCGCGCCAGCGCCAGCATCATAGGACCAAAATGCGCCGCCAGCGCCGCCGCCAGTGACTGCTGATACGCCTGCCACGGCTGATGTTGCGGCGGCGGCGGCGGCGGCGCCGCCACTGGGAATACCGCTGTTCCCGCACTGCGCGCGCCGATGCACTTGAGCAGCCCGTCGCAGTGCCGTACGAGTGAGTCATGGTTCCACTGGTTGAAGCTGCCGTGCAGCCGCCGCTCCACCTCCTGCACGGCGGAGTACAGCAGGTCGCGGCCCGGCTTGCGCGTACGGCGCCACACCTGCTCGTCCACGTACAGCTCCAGCCGGCAGCAGTAGCTGTACAGTTTGAGGGGCTTGCTGCTGCTGCCGCCGCTGGTGGCGCCGCCGCCGGCTGGGGCTGAGCTCGCCGCCGGCCCCGACCCGAAAAGCCGTCGCCTGCGGGCGACCACGTTACCGTGAACACACATCATATCAGTTACCCCGTATGACGATCGCCGCGGGCGCCAAACCATCCAATCGATACGTACCCCTCTCGGCCCCCCGTTCCCACATTCCCGCTCACCTCGTGCCGTCGTACAGCCCTCCAGCGGGTTCCACTTCCACCCGTGCCTCCGCCTCCGCCTCCTCGCCCTCCTCCTGGCATCCACCACCATTCTCTGCGCCGCCCTCAGCAGCTGCCCCTTCCTCCGCCCCCTCGGCCTCCTCACCGTCCTCGCCCTCAACCTCCGCCGCCTCCTCGGCTTCAAGCGCCCCCGCCGCCTCGCCCGGCGCGCCTCGAACCACTGCTCCGCCGCCCGCAGCCGCCACCTCGTCCTGCTCCGTAACGCTCGCCTCACCATCACCATGTGCATCCACGTCGGCCTCCTCCTCCTCCTCCTCCACCTCCTCCTCTCCCTGCTGCTGCTCCATGAGAGGCAGCTGCTGCACGGTCGGCTGTTGCTGCATATCCTCACCGTCAGGGATGTCCGCAATATCCGGGATGTCCGCCTCCTCCGCGTCTTCTACTTCCATTTCCGCCTCCGCCTCCACCTCAGCCTCCACCTCATCACCATCATGGACTTGGACCTCATTGCCCTCCTCATCCAACCCGACCTCCGGCTCTCCCACGCCCTCGTCCGCGATGTCGGCTCCCTCAACAGCCGCCACATCCAGCCCGCCCTCCTCCCCGTCGCCGCCAGCCTCGGCCCTCTCCTCAACCGGCAGCGCAGCCACCTGTCCTTCCGCACCACCTATGGCCGCCGCAACTCCCGGAGCCATCGCCCCGGCTGCGCCAGCGGCCATGCACCTGCCTGCGTCCCAGCCACCTCCCAGACAAGCATCAACCCCCCGCCCAGTCCCGGCTCCGGAACCAGCTGCTGCCTGGACGCCCTCCTGTTCCGCCACCTGGGCCTGGAGCACCTCGCGCTCCGAAACCACGGCCAACGGCGGCGCAGAAGCTGCGCCCGCGAACGCACCCAACGGGGTGACATTCGTACAGCCCGGCGGCGGCGCCGCCGCCGCCGCCACTGCCGCCGCCGCCGACGTCGCGTACGCTGTCATGGCGCGCCGCCAGGCGCGGGCTGAGCTGGCGGCGGCGGCGGTGCAGATGAGCTCTCGGGCGGGAAAGGCGGGCGCCACCAACGGGGCGGAGTACGGCGGCCGTGGTGCTGCGGGCCGCCCCGTGGATGGTGGCCCCGGCTGGCGGCGGGAGGCAGCTGCTCCGGCCGCGGAGGCTGAGGCCGACGTGCCAGCTGTTGCTTCCGTAGGCGTCACCAACGAGAACCCAGCAGCAGCGGTAGCAGTAGCAGTAGCAATAACTGCGGCCGCAGCTGGCGTTGGCGTCATCGAATCGGTGGGGGCCACGGTGGTCGCGGCAGCATCGTCGTCGAATGACTGCTGGTGCTGGTGCTGGGGCGGCTGCGGCTGAGATATCGATGGCTGCTGCAGCCGCAAAGCGCCGCCGTCCGCCACCAGGCCGCTGTCGGCTTCCATCTCCTGCGCCAGTACAGCAATATCTAAGCCGTCGGCGGCGGGTTGCTCGCCGACCGGCTGGACAGGGTCCCCTGCAGAGGCGTTGGCCTCAACGGCTGCAAGGCCCTCCTGCATCGCGGACCCACAGGTCGTCGCTGCCGCCGCGTGGCGTCGCGAAAACGCAAACTCAGTCGGCACCGGCGGCGTCCGCTCGAAGGTCTGCCAGGCCTTATGCTCACCCCTCGCGGCCAGCGTCGCCGCCGCCACCACTTCCTCCGCTGGCGTGGCTCTTGCTTGACCTACGAACCACCCGGCCGCAGCCGCCGGCCCTACTGCCGCGAGGTTTGCTCCCGCTGCGGTCGGCGAAGGAGCAAACGTGGCAGCAGCCGGGGCGCCAGCCGTCGCAGCCCCGGCCACAGCAGCAGGGTCCGCAGCAGCGGCGACGGTGGCTGTGGGCGACGCAACGGTATCGGCGCGTCCATGGGCTGGCGCGGCCGGCGCTGGGACAGGTGCGACCGCCGCAGCACTTGTGCCAGTAGCCGCTGCAGTGTCTGTGGCCACGGCTTCTTCTGCTGCTGCTGCTGCTGACGGGCCGGTGTTATGCCGGCCAAGGGCGGCGGCGGTGGCGGCGGCGGCCGCGGCGACGGCGGCGGCGGCGTGTGCAGCGGGAACTCGTAGCGCCGCCGCCGCCGGGCCGCTGTTTTGCGGCGCTGGTCGGGGCGGTCTGCCCAGCGGCAGCAGGCCGCGCGCCTCCAGGGCCTTACATGCCGTCTGGTAGGGGTACGTGCCGCCAACTCCCTTGCGTACTAGCAGACCCACCTGCGAGGGGGGGCCATACCGTAGTGTGTTGGGTGGGAAGCGAGTAACGCTGACCTGCACACAACGTGCGAGCTAGTACGGCGGGGCGCCGGAGGGCGTCCAAAGTAGTGGTTTTGGAGCTGCTGTACACGAGGAGCGGTTTCGGAGCCAGGGCGCGGTGAGACACCCATCGGGACGTCGGCGACAGATGAGCCCTGGGAGGGCGGCGGCGGGTGGCTTCAAGTCGGCTGCTCCGTCGCCGCGGTTGGAGATTCCACAGTGGTCCAGGGAGGCCGACGACGGCGAGGCAGCTCAAGCGTCACGTTAGCGGCTTAGCGCCGTGTGTTATGGACACAGGTGCCAAGGTCATGCTGTCCGGCCCCCCCTGCAGCGTTTCAAGGACGTTCCGGAGTCCCTGGCGTGGGCTCATGAGCTCCTGGGCTTCCGGAACGGCCCGCGAAACACTGCAGGACAAGACCGGACAGCCCGGCCTCCGCACCCGCGCTCACTGCCCACGGCGCCAGCGTGACCCCCAAAGCCGCCTCGCCATCGTCGGCGTTTTCGGACCGCCTAATTTGGTCTCCAACCGCAAGGACGAGAGTAGCCGGCTAGGAGGTGCCTGCCGCCGGTCGGGGCTCTCCGCGTGCGCTGCGCGCGCGCTCACTCGCCGCAATTGCGAGGATCGCCGCGAGCCGCGTATTGAACCGCTCCTGCGGATTGACGACCGCCGGCGCACAGGCGGCCGCTGGTGCCGACCGGTGCCGGGTGTTCCCGCCCACGGCAGCAGCGGCAGCCGTGGCAGCAGTCTGCTGAGCGGCAGCAGTCTGCTGAGCGGCGCCGGCTTCACCAGTCGTCGCAGGCGGGATCTGCCGCAGCTCGTTTGCCGCTTGCCGGCCAGGTCAGCGCTTCCTTGCCCAGCTAGGGATTTCCGCAACCCTGATTCCTCACTCGGTGAGCCCCCCTCCCACCTGCACGGGTCTCCCTCGAACCTCCCACCTGCACGGGTCTCCCTCGAACCTCCCACCTGCACGTTACTGTCCTCGACCGTGTAGCGGCGCCGCTGCGGATCGGCTCCCGCCGCCCCTGCTGCAGCGGCAGAGGCAGCTGCAGCCCCAAGCGTTGTCGCTCCTGTCGCTGCCACCGACGCCGCCTCCGCTACTACGGCCAGGAGTGGCGCCGTTGGCTGCCCCTGCTGCTGCCCCTGCTGCTGCCCCTGCTGCTGCCCCTGCTGCTGCCCCTCTTGTTGCGGAGGCCCCAGGTCGCAGGGCCAGAGCCGCTCCCCGTCCCAGTAGTAGTGCAGCACGAGGAAGGTCCGCTCCCGCAGCTCAGGGCGCACGTCGGGCAGGGCTGGGGATGCGGGGAACATGGGGGGCCGGGGTTCGTGTCACATTGGGAAGGCGAGGCCGGGTGTTACCCAAAAATGGGTAAGAAACCGGGTGTCATTAATAAACCGGGTATCATCAACGGTCCGATCCGGGCGTTACCAACAAACCGGATGTCACCAGCAAACCGGGTGTCATCAAGAACGCTCGGAGCGTAGCATGCGGCAGCACAGCGGCAACCCGAGGCGCAACCATCGGCCCCCTCTTCCCGCACCTGCCCCCGTGCACTGGCCACTCCCCCGCTCCGACCCCAAGCACGAGACACGCTGCCGCCGCCGGGCTTTCCCCTCCGCCCCGGTGCCGGGCTGTCCCTTACGCCCCGGTGCCGGGCTGTCCCTTGCGCCCCGGTGCCGGGCTGTCCCTTGCGCCCCTGTGCCGGGCTTTCCCTTGCGTTCCACCGGCCCCACTTCCACATGTCACCGTTACCCGCCCGACCACCCGCCTGCACCGCGGCGCCGTGCCGCACCTTTGTTGCCGTACAGTACGCCGCCCTGCGCCGCCAGCTGCGCCCGCCTGCTGGCTGCGTGCAGCAGGTAGTGCCGTACTGAGTGGTCGCCTCGCCAGGGCAGGACGGCCAGAGCCGTGCCCTGTCGGTGGGTGTGGAGAAGTGTATCGTAGGTGGCGGGGGGGAGGGGATAACACACACGGCACGGTGTTTGCTGCAGAAAACCAACACACACGGTGCCGACGAAACCACCGCCGCCCCTCCCGTTCCTCCCTCCCATAACTGGCGTAATCCAACGACTTATTACCGGTAACTGGCGTAATCCAACGACTTATTACCGGTATTGGCCCAAGCAACTAAACATCCGTTAACGACCTACCCGCCACAGGACCACGTCAGCAAGCGTGTCCGCCTCGGGCCCTGGGCGGTGCACCAGCCCAGGGGGCCTTATGGTCACGTGGGGCAGCGGCTCGTACCGGCCGTTGGTGCCCGCTTGGGTGCTCTCCGAAGCGACCACGTACGACACTGAGGAGGTGCTGGCGGACTGCGGAACGGGCGCACAAATGCAGCGAAGGGGATCTGCGTCGGCGTGTTTGACTGGAATCGAGTGCTGTCAGTTGCAAGTTTGTTTTGCGGGTGGCGGGCCAACGGTGGGAGCGGTTGGCGAAGCAGCAGACGGGAAAGAGACGGATACAGCGGCTGTAGCAGGATCTGCGCCAGGAAACATTTCTTGCCGGCGGCTTGGTTTGCTACCAAACAAGGACGCAACATAACAGTTTCTCAGGTAGTGGGATAGGACATGATAGGACGGGGTGGGTGGCGGGTAAGGGGACCGCTCATTTAAGGAGCACCTGTTTAGGCCAATCATGGCCGCTGCAAACATACAACTGTTGGTAAGTAGCTTGCAGGAGTGCTACCAGGCCGGGCCCCAGCTCGTCCGCTCGGCCCGCCGTCCGCCGTGTCGCCGTAGGAGCCGATGAGCCCCGGACGACATGCTGTGACTGTCTATGTGCTACGTAGAGGTTTCGCAGGCTGGTGAGGATGTTTGTTGGCACGTCGTTTGGGTTCCGGCTTCCGTCGCCGCAAGGAAGCGGAAAGACCTGGTCAAGGCTCAGCTGGCCCGCAACGGCCTCCATTATTTGGGTCAGCCCATCATGTCAATGACGAAGCGGTGCAGGGCGCAAGGATGCAGAAAGTCTTGGGAGTACGATGAGACCAGATGGAGCGGCGCAAAGTCTTCGCAAACGTTCTTACTGTGACTCATTGGCACATGTTGACGCGAAAGTATGTTAGCATAGTCGCATTGTGACCCTAAAAGCACATTACGGTGCGAGTTAGCAGTTCTCTTGCGCTTTCGTGCTCTTCACGAGATGAACTTCGGAGGTGCTGGCTTGGGGCCGCCGGGTGGCAAGGCCGATGATCACACAATTATGGAGCAGGTTCGATATGCTGCTTTGAACTCCTGGTATTTACAGATGATGCTCAGCTTGGTGACGCGCCCCATGGGCCTCTGTAGGTGAAGTCACAATTGCAAATGCAAATGGTGCAAGAGTTTTACCAGGTGGGCACAGTTACCAGCAGCTGGCTGGCGCTTGCGGTAGCTTGATGCGTCTGCATCGCGCAGACGGTTCGCGATAAGTGCTTCAAGGTGTGCCTCAACAACCCCGGGAGTTCCCTCACCAGCAACGACCAAAAATGCCTAAACCGGTGTATGGACCGGTATCAAGACGTAAGTGACGCGCATGAGAAGGCCTCCAGTTCCCGGCATATAACCGCCAATAACATGACATGCATGGCCTAATCTATATTGCAGGCAACAAATGTGATCACCAAAGTGGTGCTGAACCAGTGAAAGCGCGAGATGTCATCGGGTAGCCCGCGGCGCCCTCGACGTTTCGCGCATGCGATGGAGCCAACGCTGCATCTGCTGTATTTCAAGCTGACCTCACTGTCAAGGATCGCTGCATTATAGGTCTTCGGCTAGGAGTACCTCCGTGAGGGCGGTCTTGTTGCCCGAACCCCCGGTGACGGCCAGCACGTTCTCCAGCAGGTCCATGAACTGCGGGTCGGACCTTAACGACTTGCGAATGGCCGACAGGGTGACGAAGAATTCCTGCGTGGAGACCTTGTTGTCGCCGTTCTGTCGTGGGTTGGGGCAGTGGCGAAGGTTGGTTGGCAGGTTGGGGCACTGGTGAAGGTTGCGGTATCGAGTTGGGTGCTCCACCAGGTGGATGGGCGCCCGCTGAAAACGTGGAATGGAACTAGTTGGACGTGGGTGCGCGATGGGGTTGCGCCGGGGACAGCTACAAGGCCAGGGCGAGCGTTGTGTAGCTGCGGCCGCAAGCGCTCCAGCATGTGCATAGCGTGTGGAGCGTCGCACGTGAGGTGGCTGCTGAGGGATCCTAGGTTGCAATGCATTCTTCGCCGTGCCGAGTGGAACGCGGGGTGTAATTTGCAAAGATGTAGCGGGCTCATGCACCCCTGTACGTGTGGCCCACGTGGCGTCTCCGTCGCCGTCCCATCCCCCACGGCATGCGAGGTGTACGGCGGTGCGTGCAAGACCCGTCACGACATCCGCACGGCACAAGAAGGCGGACAGCGACCCCACCTTGTCAAGCTTTGTCATGATGGCAACCAGCTCGTCCGATGCATGGTCCATGTCGATGCCCTGCGACCACAACATAAGGCCCAATGGTTAACGAACAGGCGCTAGATACATTATTGGGCTCCCAACGCAAGAAGTAGGGGCGACGTTTAACTGTGAAGACGCAGGCAACAAGTAAATGTCATCGTGAGCACGGGATTCCTACCGTTAGAATCCTACCCTTAGATATCATACGGTCATATGATCTATCATACGGTCAACCATATGGTCTGGGGCCCACTGTTACTACTATTCAGGACAACCGTTACTAACATTCAGGACAGAGGGATGCTCGCCTAATACGAACATCAACCGAATAACGGTATCGGGCATTGCGCGTGCCCCGCCTCACCCCACTGCTCCCCTTGTCCAAGCGTGAGCGCCACACATCTACACCCGCTGTGACAGTTACTACTACATCTACGCGCCTCATACACGCTGTGCGCGACAGGGAAACCCTGGTGATGCTCAGGCCGTGCAGTACGGATGCAATACCCGTCGGGTTTCCTTGCTTCCTCTTGTCTCCTTCAGCATCCGGCGGTGTGCCCAATAGCTCTACCTCTAGCGGAAAAGGTCTGTTGCCCACTGTAACGACTCCTCTGTTCCTATTACTCTGTACGCTCGCATGCCAAGCCGACGCCCCTCCCTGACCTGCACCCACTCACCGACTGTCCCAACAGCATCTTGAGCTCATGCAGCTCCACGAACCTGGGCAGTAACAGCAGTACGGCACGGTGCCGTATTGGCGAGGGCAAAATGGACATCAGACACGGCGGAGATGTGGACGCCAGCCAATGCCCATTAGTTCAATCGTCGCCGGGTTTACCAGTACGATTAGAAGCGCCCCTTCCCCACTACAGACCCCATGTGTCGGCGCAAGGGCTTCCTCTTTAACCTACTATATACCGCATACTGCAAAGTGCTATATTAATAACACCCCATCACAGAATAGGTTCACCCTGCCTCCGATATGGGGACACCTCAACATCCGCCACCTGGACCCCAGCAGCCCACTCACCCCGGCTGGTCAACCCCAACAGCAGCCCACTCACCCCGACTGGTCAACCCCAGCAGCAGCCGACTCACCCCGACTGGTCAACCCCAGCAGCAGCCCACTCACCCCGACTGATCAACCCCAGCAGCAGCCCACTCACCCCGACTGGTCAACCCCAACAGCAGCGCACTCACCCCGACTGGTCAACCCCAGCAGCAGCCCACTCACCCCGGCTGGTCAACCCCAGCAGCAGCCCACTCACCCCGACTGGTCAACCCCAGCAGCAGCCCACTCACCCCGACTGGTCAACCCCAACAGCAGCCCACTCACCCCGACTGGTCAACCCCAGCAGCAGCCGACTCACCCCGACTGGTCAACCCCAGCAGCAGCCCACTCACCCCGACTGGTCAACCCCAACAGCAGCCCGCTCACCCCGACTGGTCAACCCCAGCAGCAGCCCACTCACCCCGACTGGTCAACCCCAGCAGCAGCCCACTCACCCCGACTGGTCAACCCCAGCAGCAGCCCACTCACCCCGACTGGTCAACCCCAGCAGCAGCCCACTCACCCCGACTGGTCAACCCCAGCAGCAGCCGACTCACCCCGACTGGTCCCTGTCCAGCACCTTGAACACCTCGCGGAGCTTCTCGACCTGCGAGGGGGCATGCCGGAGAGTGTTATATTCTGTGGGGGTATCTCTGGATGCGGGTGGGATACCACAGAGAGGAAGAGAAGCTCGGTCCGCAGCGAGAGGCGGGACGCGGAAGAAGGGCAGAGAGGAAACCCGTGGTATGGAGAGGGTGAGAGGGGAAAGAGGGGGCAGGAAGGCCGGGGCCAAGGTAGAGGAGCGGGGACGTGCCCTGAGCCGCGGCTGCAGCCCTTGGCATGGTCGTACATCCAAGCAGCCAGCACGACAAGTACCGCATGCAGCCGTGGTAAGCCCACCGCCCAACACCCCATTCCCTCCCCCCGCCCCCTCGCCCCGTCTCCTGTGTCGCGCAACCGGGTCTTCTCGCCATCCCCATCGCCCCCGGCGCCGCTCCTATCTACGGCGCGGGTTACAAGCACCCTCCCCACCATCAGGTGCTGATGGTGACGCAACTCCCGAGGGGCTACCTCCGGTCGCGCGTGTCCTCTAAGGACGCACGCTATGCATCTTGTCGAAGACGCCCTGCGGCGTCTCCTCTCCTCACAAGCACTCGCCCCCCAAAGGCGACGAAACAGCACCTTTCATGTGGACTCATGCGGGCACCATGTGCACCATGTGGGCACCATATCCCCTATCCAAGTGATCATGTGGACACGATGTCCCCCATCACAGAGACAGGGGACAGCCGCACAGCCCGACTCCCCGCCGCTATGTCGCGTAACCGGTCTTCTCGCGCCCCACCCAACCCCCATTCAGCCGTCATCTCCGTTGCGCCTTCCCCCCTCCTCCAGCCCTCCTATCAAACCCCCTCCTCCAGCCCGCTCCTGACCTGCTCCTCGCTGAACTCCAGGTTCGATAGCACCTCGCCCAGGCTGTTGCCGAAGCCAACCACGTTGCGGCTGCTGGCCGTGAACACCACCTCCGCCACCCACACCTCCAGGTCCTCGTCAGACTTGTCAGCAAGCAGCGCTTCCATCTGATGGCCGGCAGGGCGGGGGGTTGGGGTTGAGAGGAAACCCGTAGGTCGGTATATAAGGGGATAAGTAAAACTGAGAGACAACGCGGGCGGGGGAGGGCTGCAGTGGAGGACGTGAGCTGGTGCCTGGTACGTGAAAGAACAAGAGGTGGAGAAGTTGTGTGGGGCGTTGCGCCGTTGCGAACCGATGGAAAGGAGGACAGGACGCAGGAGTGAGGGCGGAGGGAGGCGGGATTGCGGGCCCCAGGGAGGGGGTGGCAGTGTCAAGGTGGGTCCGGTGTGGGCATGAAGGGACCAGTGGAGATACCTTCGGGGGCGGTGCTAGCCAACCAGCTATTCCAGCTGACTGCGTGCCCAGCAGTTCGGTGCGGGATCCTTTGGCACAGGAAGCGGTCAGTAGCGCCCGGTGCGGAGTCCGCTACCCGCCGGCCCTGAAATGAGAGCCGTTACCCTCCTGTACACCGCCCCACCCCATGTCATGTAACCGTTTCTTATGCCACCCCAACCCAACCGCTACCAACCGGTTTCCGACACGGCTTCCTTGTTCACTGGATTTTCTCAGCCCACCCCATCCCACTGCCGTACCCCTTGTGGGTTGGGTCCCTGCCCCGTACCATGTGCACGAACTCGTCGAGCGAGATCAGCTCATCCTCGTTCAGGTCCATCTTCTTCATCAGCTCCTCGGCCTTACCGGTGATATGTGACACGTTGACACCCTGTCGTCAGGGAGCGTAAACCCATCAGAAACACACGTGTAAACCCCACGGATAAACCCCACGGATAAACCCCACGGGTGAGGTACCGATACCGATACGCCCCGTGCTTTACGTGCTCCCGCGTTTCGCTTGCAAGCGACAACGTGGGGATCTCCTCCACGAACCGAAGACGCAGCATGCAGTCGGTGCCGAAGCTTTGGCGGACGTGTCACACACGACCCAGCCAGCACAGTCCCTAAAACTTCGCCGCCCTTACCGTCTTGAATAGGTATTGTTTGAGCTCCCTGGAGTCAATAGTTCTGCAAGCATGGTACCAAGCAATGGTGTGGAGGGAGTGTTAGGCGAGTCTTCTGGGGCACGAAGGCGTGCTGGCGTCCCCACGGGACTCAAAACGCACACCATACGTAAGCAGGTGGCCGGTGGGGGAAAGCTGCAATGGACAGTTTGCTGCCGAACTTGGCGTGACCTCTCCATAGCGAAGGAAACCGGTGTTGCTGTGCGCGGTGATGGATGGAGCGAGGCGCAGCAGTGTCCCAAGCCCCTTTTTCTCAGAGGCCCCACACGTCCCAGCCCCACCCGAATTCTCCCCCACTGACCCTGACTTGTCTTTGTCAAGTGCCTGGAAGCATCGCTGCAAGGCTTCCACCCGGTCTTCATGGTTGCGAGGTTCCCGGTCGTGCACCGAATCATCCCAGTCGTCCTCCGGGTGCACGGCCGTTGTCGACAGGGGCTTCTCCGCCACCACCACTACCGGCACCGGAGGACTGGAGCTTGGCGAATCATCATCTTTAGTAGGAACACCCGATTTTGTACGTTGTATCGGTGGGGACTGCGCGCAAGGACCTCCTGGCTTAGTTAACGGACCATGTGTGAGCCCCTTTTCACATATACTTACTTGCTCAGTAGCTGCTGCCTTATCGTTTGAGCAACCAGCTCCCATTGAGACGCCGTCAAGTATCAGAGTTTCGAAGGCTTGTAGTTGTGAACAGGCCCAAGTCCCTTTTCGAGATACTCTCGTCTGATGCGATTGTATCAATTGACTCTGATCGATTGATACTGGTCAAGATTAACGCACAACGATGGCGCGCGCTTTAACCTGCCTCGGGTCGCGCGACGCTAAGCTAATATCAGTATATCACCGTTTGAAGGGTAGGATTGAAGACACCTGCATCGGTTACACCTAATTCTCTTATGTTGCAAGATAGATTGGAGGACAACGATAAGCTGGACGGAGGGAGGATGAATTGGGCAGACCGTTTCGCTGAACCATCGCCATTTACGTCCAGCTACATTATTGTGTGCATGTTCCCATTTTCACTAAGGATTAATAATTGCGCTAAAAACGATATGGTCGCATATCGACCCACCGACCCACTGGCCGGCCGTTTCATGACATTCGCGTATGATCGCTGCTTCCCACAGTATTTTCTGGGTTTAAGAATTCTATAGATGTTAGCATCATTTGCCACAACAGCCATGCCCATACGGCGCCAGCCGCGTCAAGGCCTAGCTCGCGATTCGACACGCATGTATAATCAGCTGCATGAGAGGCGAGACTTTAAATTGCACAACAAAACCAAGCACATCATAGCTGAAACGCCAAACCAGTGAGAAGTTTTCATAGGTAAACCAACTGTTGTACTGCCACTTGACAGTTGCCCTTCTTCGGCATGCGGCAATCCGGCACCCTTCCAAGTTCCAACGCTCAGCTAACCTAACGAACTCACACTAATCTTCTACACTTGCCACTACTTTCTGTGTTGCATAAAGCGGCCGGATAAGGCCCTCCTCCCCCCCCCGGGACCCCTATGCGCCGGGACCGGAATCCAACTAACGAACTACGAAGGGGCCAGGGGCGCTAGGGTTGCTTTGATCTGCCCTATACATGTATATTAACATGTAAGGGCCCGGTAAGGGGCCCGGTAAGGGCCCTCACCCTCCCCCCCCGGGATGGGATGGGCCGTCTCCAGCCTTCGGTGCATCCCGCGGCTTCCCCGTTCGCCACCCCAGTTCTCGACTTTGCACTCCATACTATAGTGTACTTCTTCTTCTTCTTCTTCTTCACTGCACCCACCGTCGTCGCGTCCGTGTGTGTGGCCGGCCACCCTAGTCCAGTAGCATGCGCCAGCATGCGCGCGCGTCCCGGTGTCCGAAGCCTATGCACACGCTACATTTCCCCAGTCGCGTTACTGGTTCTATTATTGTAAATCCCGCCCCCCCCCGGGGACCGCACGGGTCTTCCTCGAACCCCCCGGGCCCCCTATGAACCGGGACCGGAATCCAACCAACGAACTACGGGGCCAGGAGCGCTAGGGCTGCTTTGAACTGACCTAATCAATGTATATTGTTATGCGGAAACTTGCGAACTAGTCCGCGAGCTGCCCGGTGACCGCCCGAGAACCAGTAAGAACTACCCATTAGAGACGGATTGTCAGACCAAGCCTGACCAAGTATCCGACCCGCCAGGTGCCGTACTTGACAGCAATGGGCTGCCCAGCTGGCAGCTCACCATTGCCAAATGACCACGTAACCCAATGCTACGGTCTCCAAACGATGGCAGAGCATTGGTCAGACGTTCACCTACGAGTGACCAGGTGTCGCAATCAGGGTCCCAGTCAGACTTTCTTTGACCCCCGTCAATTCCAACTTATCACGCAAGCAGGGTTTACGTGTTTACAGAATGCCACCCTTGCCCTCCCCTGCCGTCGTGTGAGGTGCCGAGAAAGGGATCACTTGTACGTGAGGGGCACACATGGGTCCGCTACCGGTGATGCAAAGGAAGTGGAGCACCTTGTAGCACGAAGGCACTCGGTTACTGAGGTGCGATGCCTGAGGACGCACACCCCTGATTCCATGTGCGGGTCGCCAAACTCTACAAAGTGGCCGAAAACAATACGAAAAAGAGCGCGAAACAAGATTTCTTGTGGGTCCCTGTAACCATTCCGCAGGGTCGATTCACCATTCACCGTCGATTCACCGTAGAATACCAAAAGGTAGACATTGTGTATCTTCCTGTGCTTCACTATGTAAGAAAGACAAAGACTCCGGAACCAGTGCCGCTGAAACGTCCATGCCGGCGCTAGGGGGCATCCTTCGGCCCCACACGCCCAGGGGGGAAATAGACATACACCCGATCCCCGTATGGATAGATCTTAGGTGTAACCGAACAAGCGCACGCTTCTGAACATAGGCAACCCTACACGTTCCGACCGTTTCCGGCTACCCCAACACGTCCCCCCCCGAAGACAAACTGAAGGCATGTTGGGAGGGCGTTCAGTAGTGTTTTCGCCTATATCTCGGTCTGATTGCATTGGTGTATAAAGGTACAGGCGATGCAAACAGTGGAAAACCGTCACGCCTGCCGTGGTGAGCATTGGACGGATGGAACCGGAATGGGGCCATGATACGGCCTCGTTTATGGCGCTCTACTTCCCTATGTACTTCCAGTTCACCTTATCACATAAAAGCGACAAAAGCGCACACCATTGCGCGCCATCCCAATCTTATTGAATAGGAAGATGACCATTGGAGCTGTTCCAGTCGTGTTTCATTTCTGGCGATTCCGGTTCCAAACGTCTTTTTCGTTCGATTTTGCTGTTAGTACGATTAGACCGCTGCCGTGCAACGATACAAAGTAGTAAATGCCTGCATGTACTGTAGGCTTATGCACGTTCCCACTCCTACCTATAACTAGTGGTATGGTATATTTAACGCCCTGCCATCTACATTACCAAACCAAAGCCGATTGTTCTCAGGTTTGAATTAATATCACGGCATCGGCGCAATCCTGGTGATCCTCGGCGCAACCCTGGCGATCTACGCAATGGCTGTCAGCTCACGGGGCCTTCAGGTTCGCGCCCAAGCAAACGATTCGCACGGCAGCTTGCCGCAGCCTTCGGCGCAATACCGCTGCTCGCGGGTAGTGTTTGTGGCAAGCAAGAATCCTGTAAAAATCAACGCAGTTCAGCGTGCGCTCCAGAGCTGCTTTCCGTCCTTGGAGCTCACCGTCCGTGCGCGAGAGGCGCCTTCCGGCGTGCCAGACCAGCCGAACGGGGACCAGGAAACGCTTGCCGGGTGAGACTGATGCGATTTCATCCTGGATGGTGCAGAGGGCGTGACCGAATGAAAGCACGGCAGGTCTAACCGGCTTGGGACAGGGGATAGGCCTCGGTACTCGGATGGTCGACCGATGCAACGGGTCGAGCAAGGTTCTCCAACGGGGATAGGGGCGCAGACGCAAGTGCCAAGCTACATGCAAGCCATCGTTTCGGTTACGGTTGCGGGCTGGCGGCCGTTGCCGCCGCGGGTGTATGCGTGGTGGGGGCGTTGGCGGGCAAGGAAGGGTCGCCAGTTCGGCTGCGCCCAGTGCAAGCAAGCAAACCTTCTTCCCCAGGCTCGCGGGCCGCGGCTGGCCGCTGGCCAGGCCTTCCTGCCTCAGCCAGCGCCAGTGCGCGCAGGAACGCCACCGCCCGTGCTATCTGCGGCAGACCACGCACTCGGCCTTAAAACCCCGCACAGTGCACGGAGCATGCGCCCATGCCCTCATCGCTCCCTCGGCTCATTCACCCCGTGGCATCCAAACCCTCTCCCGAGCCGCTGCGCAACAGCCCCGTGGAGCGCGCCCCAAGCCTTCTTGTCCCGCCCCCAGCCCTCCCATCAACTTCTCCTCCCGCCCATCAAACTCACCGGGTTCTGCCCCTCCGTTAACAGGTCTTAACCAGTACGGTGCCGGAAGCCGCGCCTTTATTGCTCCAACCCTCACCTTCACATCCACCTAACTAACCCTACCTCTATGCCCCAACCTTTACATAGGGCCCGGAACCGAGTGTCAGCCCTCCGCATCTTGACCGACAGCACAACCTCACCAGGCTCGGCAGCTGCCGCGACCATCGATGACCCCCCATCTTCAAACCCCTCCACCGTCCCCGGGGGCGCCGGCGGCCCCCCTTGCGACCTCTTGGTGGCCATTGAGGGTGGCGTGGCCCCAGCGGCAGCCCCCGGCCAGGCGGGAGCGCTGGAGTGCTTTGCATGGGTGTGCGTGAGGGACCCACACACAGGTAAGTGATGAGTACAGAAGATAAGAAGATGAGGGTTACGTAGGTGGCGTTCTCGAGGGCTTTATTACGAACGTTGGGGTGAGGGGCGCTTGATTATTGTATAAGCAACGAGTATGTGTACGACGTACGACGACTGCTTCCACCCAACGCGCCCAGATAGGCCACTGCCTGGGTCGCACCGCACGCACCCGCCCCGCCTGCTATGCCTGGCCCCTGCCTGGCCCCTGCTGTCCTAACGGCCTGGCGCCTCCGCCACCATTTATCTGAAACCAAAATTAAATTTTTGTGGCTGCTAAAAACTCTTGCTTGAGGCGTTAATGTTGTTATATATTTGAAGGTATTCGTGCCCCACTGCGCCCGCCGCGGGCGTGACTCATCAGGAGCGGAGAGCACGGCTCGCTCCGCGTCCTTCGCACTGCCGGCGCCGCTGTCAGACCTCATACTGCAGCAGGGCATGGAGATGGGCGACGCCGACGACGCCGTCTTCGGGCGGGTGCGCAGCAAGCAGGGCTCCGGAACCATAGGGAAGCTGAGCAACGGTGTCCTGGACCGGACCGAGTACTACGTGCAGGCCACCGTGTGCGCGCTGTTGCCGTACATTCAGCCGCATCTGTACGGCGTAGAGTACGGCCGGTTTCTGGAGTGCGGCAGGACGATAGGAGAGCGCGTCACACGCATTGGGCAATGAGCTCCGGACGTATGTATGTATGCATGCCGTCGGGTACACATGTAGCATGCCGTCGGGTACACATGTAGCATGCCGTCGGGTACACATGTAGCATGCCGTCGGGTACACATGTAGCATGCCGTCGGGTACACATGTAGCATGCCGTCGGGTACACATGTAGCATGCCGTCGGGTACACATGTAGCATGCCGTCGGGTACACATGTAGCATGCCGTCGGGTACACATGTAGCATGCCATCGGGTACACATGTAGCATATGCCGGAGCGGCTCCTTGGCGCCTTTACATAGACGACTACTACCTATCCGTTGATGGTCCACATCTGATGATGGGGTGCTGTGCTCCACGACTGGAGGGTCTTGGATCTTGTGGTGTAGCCATGCTTCGGCAGTGCGGAGCAGTCCCGCAGTTCGCAGCATGCAGCAGTTGGGCTTAAGACGACGCCTCTATCGCCATTAACGCATGCAAGAACACGCACGCCATGCATGATCCATGATGTAATGTCACCCTTGCGTGGCGAACGAAGTGGGGATGAGGTGCTTGCTTGTATGCATCGCGTGTGAAAATTGCATTATTGGATGCATGCGCCAGCAGTAACTCGCTACGAATGACCCTTTCCCCCAGTGGTGGTTATTCAGTTACCTCAGTGGATTGCTGTGTACGAGTTTTACTCGATTAGCTCCGTGGATTGCGCCACACCTCGCCTGCGGGTATTGGGCAGCCTGAGGCGCAGCTGCCTCTGCGACTTATTAGCCCGAGCACTGGTGTGCGTGGTCGTCGCCGCGAGGTAGGTTAACAACAGCCTTCAATTCGCCAACACGCCTTCTTTGCGGCAGCGGAGCAGCAAGGGGTGATGGTGGTGGAGGCGCCTGGTGGTGTTGCCTGCCACCAGGCTGCAGGCGTGCCTCTGCGTCAAGGTGCGCCACTATGTCAGCCTGGAGCAGCGGCCAGACATTTGGGCCGTCCTGCGGCTGCTGGCCCCCATACTGCAGCGGGCATATCCTCTGTGCCTGCAGCTTGAGGCGATGCCGGCTGCATTCGGGGCACCGCCGTGTGAGGCTGGCACAGTGGCTCTGCTGGTGAGGCTCATCGCCTTGCCGCTAGCGGCAGTCTAGCCAGCAGTGTCTGCTTGCTTGTCGGCGGTTGGGGTGCAGCAGTGACGAGTGGAGCGAGGCCGACATGCTCCGCACGGTCGGCGGGTTGCAGGATGAGCTGGGAAGGCTGGGGTGCTGCGGCTACGTGCTGCAGGGGCGGCCGCAGGGGCTGCGGCTGCAGGGGCGGCTGCAGGGGCTGCGGCTGCAGGGGCGGCTTCAGGGGCGGTGTAACGAAGGTCGCGAAAAGGCCTCCTAGGATGCTGAGCGAGCGTAGTTATTAGTACTTATTAGGTCTGTTGTACAGCCTTATGTGCTTGCTGTGTAGCTTCGCTACAGGCGGCCGCGGAGACGGATATCCGGGTATACGCCCGCCGGTCAAGCCTGATGCGGGTGATAAGCATTCGGAGGTGGACCGCTATCGCCACCGGTACACCGTGCTGCTGCTGGGCAGCCTGCTGCTGCTGTACATCACCAGGTGCACGTACACGTCCAGACATTTCCGGTAAGCCCTGGGCGGGAGTGCTGACAAGGTACTTCTCGGCTCCAGGAAAGGAGCACTGGAAGGCAGCGAAAGAGATGGCGTGCGTGGTATTATTTGGCGGGCACGGCCGATTATGGCCTCGTCTTTGGTACCGATCGCGTGGGTGATGAGGCGTAGCGAGGTTTCATCGCCTAAAGTGATACGGATCACGTGGGTTGCTTGGAATCCCGCCGCTCCACCACGGGTTTTGTATTCTCGCTGCACGGGCCCGGTGAGCTGCACGGGCCCGGTGAGCTGCACAGGGCCCGGTAAGGCACATTGCGGCGGTGCGGTACCACTTGATTCGACGAGAGCACGTGGCGCGAGGCGCGTTCGTCAAGATCGACTGCCGCAGTTCACACACTGTCAAACGCGGCAGCAATGAGAACACAGCAATGGTCAAGTAGAGCGGCACTCAATGGATCCGTCTTCAGTAAGCAACATGCTATGCAAGTCAGTTTCTTTCCATCGCGATCATGTATCGTTCGGAAGGGCGCCCACGCACAGAGATAGCGCCCACCTTGCCCATCCAGCTTTTTAGGGCCTTGACGAAAAATATAACTGTCCTGAAGTAATATTTGCCGGATGTTCATGCCGTTACTATATATATGCCTGTCATCACCTGCTGCTTGCTGCTGTGTGTGGCCCTATGCATGAGTCCTGTTAAGGCCCTTTAAGGCAACGCTCGCTGCTGGCAATCTGGGCCCAAACATTAACCAGATGCGCAAGGCCACATATATGCTTTTGAGTGTCTCAGAGGCTTTTGTGGGCTTACGAAATATCCTGGTGTACGAAGGACTGATATGACACATGGGCGGATCCCAGCAGCATCTCAGCAGATAAAGCAAGGTCCGTCCCTCCCACTCGCTTAGCAGCAGGATATCGCGCCAGCCAGCAGCAGCAGCAGTAAATATTCACCGCAGTAAACAGCGAGCCGTGTCAGACTACTACTGGGTCAACGAATCAAAATTTGCCAGCCGGCCTGCCCGCCCCTCCAACGACGCTTGCTGCTGCACGCACTGCGCGCTTGAGCTCACAACACTATCTACTATCTAAGGATCGCTCCGAGGTGAGCTACAACGTTTGAGGTCCGAGGTAGGGCTGACGTATGCATGTAGGGTCACACGCTCGCTCGCACTCTGAGCGCTGCCTTCACCACAGCGCTCCCGGCACACCATAAAGTAAACTCATACGTATAGAGTAGCATATGTAGTTCCTTATTACTTCTTCATTATCTAGAGGGCGTAGTTTCCAAAGGGCGCTCTCGTTCGGTCTGACCGCTCAGGCCTCACCGCAGCTTCCCAGCAGAGCCCAGCCTAGAAGCAAGCCGGCGGTTTCAAAGTTCAAGACGAATCCTCAATAATCCCGCTGTTCTCATCAGGAAGTAATTAATTCCATAAGTCTCAACCATCAGCTGCTTTGGTGTATGCATACGTTAAATGTTATATATACATATGTCGCGACGGAGGTGCAAGCTTTCAACTGCTGGCATCTGATCTATCTATATGTATCATAATGAACATGCATATGCAGCAGGCAGCAGGCTGTTTGTAAAAACACTGATTTCCACAGGGCGAGTGCGCATGCAGACCCATTTAATGTACGTACGTAGTAACTATACTGTTGCAGCGGGCCCCAGACCGTAGGTACGTAGAGCCATCGCATCGCCTGCAGCAGGCACTGTGGACACTGCTGAAAGAGGCGCAGGAAGCAAGGAGAACAAACAATAAACCAGTTTGCGACACATACAGCACTGATGTGGGAGGCTTGCTTATTAGGCCTTCCCCTACATTTAGTTTGTGCCTACGCTTACTTAGGCATGCTATATATGTATGGTATACATGCATGTATGTACATGAACGTGAACACGTAGCTGCTGTACACGAGTTGATTGATCCCGCCCGCCCTATCTAATCCGTCCATCGTTGCTCTCACACCACACTTACTTATAACACCGTACCCCAGGTGACGTGACACGCAGAGAAGAGGGGACAGCGTCGATCAGGATGTTCGGCAACCTCTCACGAGGCGGGGACGGCGGTGCGCCCTGCCAGCCCCAGCAGCAAGAGGAAGTCATCAGTGAGTGCGTGGTTTTGCAGCTGTGTGCGTGTGTGTCAGCTATCCATGTAGCCAACCGACAGCTGCACTATCTACGCACGTACGTACCTATCTACCTGCCTCATGCATGTAATTGCTTGGCTCCATGAATGCACGTAATGAACCTACTCATGACGTACATATATTAATACGTCTCTTTTGTGCTACGTAAATAATAATAAACCAACGACGGATTTAGGAGGAACTGAACATCCTGCGTGCTGACGACGTGCTAACGTTCATGTATATATGTTCTCTCGCTCCGCCGACCACCCTGTCGCAAATATAACGTCACCTATCTATCTACCACCTGACTCTACGCCCGGCGGCTCCCAGTCGTGTGGGACATCGAGAACTGCCCCGTCCCACCCAGCCTCACCGTCTATGATGTGCTCGAGTGAGTTAATTCCATAACTACCTTACTTGCAGCAGCATGCCTGCTGTACGTATCGATGGAGAGGCTGAGTCTGTACGTACTACGTAGCTATTGCCGTGCCTCTTATCACATACATCGTCTATCACCGATCTACCTACGTACGTATGTACATTATATACTGTATGCACGCCGCATGCAACCAAGCAATATACATTAACACCCCTCCCTTATTATTACGTACACCCGCCCTTGGCTCTATCTGCTGGTATACATGCATCGTACGCGCTTCAGTTACACCCTACACGCACGCACCCTACGAGCTTAGGAAGAAAAGAATGCGTGTATATATACGTACATACGTATGTATGTT
Source organism: Yamagishiella unicocca (assembly GCA_003116995.1). Taxonomy (NCBI): domain Eukaryota; kingdom Viridiplantae; phylum Chlorophyta; class Chlorophyceae; order Chlamydomonadales; family Volvocaceae; genus Yamagishiella; species Yamagishiella unicocca. The sequence continues at coordinate 645,262 of BDSL01000039.1, forward strand.
ATTATTGCTCGATCTATGTATCGCATATATATATATACATGCATGCGCCCTACCTCATCATATATACTTACTTTCGACGCACGCACTCGCTCTTGCAGGTGCCTGGAGCGGGAATTCGTCAGGAACCACCCCAGCCGCCTGCTGACCTCCTGGTGTGTGTCCATCTCCGAGGGGTCCAGAAGGTACTTGGACATCGGCAGGTCCGTGCTGGAGGAGCTCAACAACCGGCGCGTCTTTGTGTTCTACAACTCTGGCGAGGGCAAGCTTGGGGACACGGACGTGCCACTGCGTACGGTACGCACGCACGCACGTGCGTGCACACGTACGTTCGTACAAGTGCCTATTAATGCAATTTGCATGTGCGATATGAACACACAAAATAAAAATATTTTCGCAAACTTGTTTGTAAATGTTCCTCCATCCTACAGTACTTTGCTTCTGTGACGGCCCCCCCTGCCTGCTGGTGACGCACGCCAACCATTTGCAGGCCATACAGAAGTTTGTCGATACGTGGCTCAGGCGCAAGAAGTCGTACCCGGCCGTTGTGGTCATGGTGGGCTCGGACGCCGATTTCCACCACGATCTCCGCAGCGCGGCCGATGAGGGCATTACGGTAGGTGGGTAGGTGGCGCACGCTAGCTACAGCAGTATCTAGCGAGCGCACGCTGGTCTAGCGAGCGAGCGCACGCTGTTCTAGCGAGCACGCTGGTATATATAGCGAGCGCATGCTGGTCTAGATAGCGAGCGCACGCTGGTGTATCCTAGCGAGCGCACGCTGCTATGCTGCTGGTCTAGCGGGCGGCGCACTGCTGCTTACTTCGTCACGCTGTAAATACGTAGCGTCCAACAGCAGCTCGCCAAATCGCGAACTGTGCCAAATAATAATGTATGGCTTCCCAAGCTACCAATCTGAGGAGGCAACCATGGCAAGCAAGCAAGCATCCAGCAGCAGCAGCAGCAACAAAGCACACGCACGTTCACCCACCCATAGCTAGCCGACAGATAGATAGGTCACCCTGCCTTTTAACGTACGTATGCGCTATATATATCCGTTCACCCAATTAATATATAACCACATGCGTGATCGCTGCCGTCCGCCATTGCAGTGTTACCGCGTATTCTCAAGAAGCAATGTGGCACGCTCGGTTGCCACCATGCCAGGAATTCACAACGAGGAGTTCGTCGCCTTGCTTCAGCGCTACTTTGGGCCGCAGCAAGGCAAAGGTAGATAGGCGGCGTTGCTATTATTGGTAGGAGACGAAGTTCATTCGGTTTGGATATATATATGTGCTCGCTTGGGGACGGATCTGCTGGCGGCGGCGGCGCACGCAATGCGTACGTAGTCCATCTCTACATTATATGCTATGTATGCATGTCCCTATATATTCTCTAGCTAGCGTGTGAAGTAAATCCACCAGAATATAAAGGCGTAGTCTCACGTACGCACGTACATATGTAGGTATGATGATGCTACTTACCATCCAGCTATCTTTGGAGCTCGCAGTAAATCACCTGCTGGGAAATGCGATACCCGTACGTATGTAGCTAGCGGCGGCTTTCATGGTCCGCCCACAAGCCATCAATAAGCCCTTTGCCGCCACCGCAAGCGCCACGCCAAAGGACTCGTTTAGGGCTGCTGTATATGTATGGCCGCTGTTGCAGCACTAGTGCGTGGTGACACGGCACACGCACAGTTGACGAGCAGCGTGATATGCACAAGCGCAGCGAGCCTTCCCTCTATCTGTTGTAGATAGGCTATCTATCTAAAGTCCAACTAACTGCTGCTGGGCCGGGGCAGTCAGAACGATAGACCGTACGTCGCGACCAGCAGCGAGACCACGCAGACCGATCATCGATTGTCGCCATACATCATGCTAAGTCCAGAGCGTGATACAACACCCTATCTACCTCCATCTGCAGCTGCTCACGTGGGATATGTGCGTGACGCCCCTACCTACGTAGCGCCGCTGCTGGACCGTCCATAAGCCATTCGCCGCCCACACGCAAAAGCCTCTGCAAAAGAATGATAATAATAATAATAAGGTTACGCTGGCGCTAGGCCTTGCGTGTGTTAAGGGGGCGGGGCGGTGAGGGTGTCAGTACACCCTATACGCTCGCGCCACCGGTCTGCAAAAGAATTGCTTTGTTGAAAGCGCGGTGGTTGGCCGCTGCTGTTGCAGCATGCGTTCCCATGGCATAACCGCGTCGGTTATTATAGGTTGTTTTGGCTTACCGAGGGTGTCGCTCGGTTATCATGTGGGTCGGTCATCAGTCTTCGGTTAACGGGCGCTAAACGGTCGTGTTGGTAACCAAGTGCAAGGGTAACCCAACCTAGCTAGTGGTTGGGTAAACGGGTACCCAGCCAGGTTAATGAACCGTATATATATATGGTTGGGTTAGTTAGTATATGTATGGTTTCTGGCTACCGACCCCTGTAAACGGGTACCCAGGTTAACGAACCATGTGGTACCACGATCACTCGGTATCCCACACGGGGGATTAACGCCCATCCATTAACCGAAGACGACCCACGCACCCGATAAGCGAGCCCCTACGGACCGGTTAACCCTGCTGGTTATTACCCAGCCCGACCCGGCCTGGTGGTGACACTATTGCGACCCCGCAGACCTGGAATCCCTTGCCAAAGGTGATAAGGTCGGGGTAAAACAACGGGTAGTAGTGCACGTAGGAGAATAGCTGCGTGCTGTAGCAGCAGGTGTATGTATGACAAATGTACGGCGGCCCTTGCGTGCGAACACTACCTAAGAGGCGCAGAGCGCTCTCCCAGCATCTCGAGAACTACTCGCCTGCTGCTACAGTTGCCCAGTCCGGAGCACCATCATAATGTCGTCCACAGCAGCCATCCAGCAGGACGCCTTTGAATGCCGTGCGTGCTGCAGACCTATCTTATCACGGTCCGTTTCAAAGTGTGAGGATAATAGCAATTAAGGTTAGTTGGCACAATTTCCACTTTCGCGACGGCCGCTCCTTATTATATGAATAAATTAAGTATGACAGACGCCGCCGACATATGCGTCCGCTGATTCACGCCTCGCAGTCTGCTGCTCCGTGCCTACGTACCTACCAATATGAGCAGACTACTGGCCATAAACGTCCCTACCTGCCCCGCCCGCCGCCGTACGTGCAGATGACACGCACGTTTTGGGAGCTGGTGTTGCCACATGCACCAACCAAGCGCAGCAGCAGCAGCTACCGAAGCCGCTATCAACATCTCCACCACCACCACCGCGCCCTTCTGCCGCCGGCCTTCCAACACAACCTTCCCCGCCACAGCCAACGCTGACCCAGCAGGCAAGCCTCAAGGCGTACATTAACTTCGTCCCGCCGGATGGTGATAACGTAATCTGGGGTGTGGCTGGTCCCCTCAAGGATGCCACGGCGCTCGACATCCGGGACTGGCTCCGACCAACGTTTGATGTGCGGCCTGGCTTTGTGTCAATGAAGGCAGGGTTTTACACCAACGATAAACACAAGAACGCCCGCACGGCGTACCTTTGGGTCAACTTCAGCAGCCTGGCCAACGCAAAAGCTGCACATGCTGCGTTGGGAAATGTTCGGAAGGCCTTCAAGTCGCCGCTGAATGGCCGGGTAGCGACGTACGAACTGGCCATGCCACAGGAGCCGCAGGCTCCGCGCTGGTCGCCGCTAAAGCAGGATGCGGAGCTCAAGGTGGAGGAGGTGGTGTTTGAGGTCTCCCACGATGCCCCTGCAGGCAGGTAGCTAATAACCTGCCAAAGTGTTTATTATGCACCGCTGTGCGCGCGCACACTCATCATCAAGGGCGCCGGCCTGTATTGACATATATAGGAGATAAGATCGACTTGTGTGTGTATGTCGGAGATCGACTGTGCGTGCGTGTGTAATAATACATGTAACTGGAAGTATATATAGTAACGAAGGGGGGCCGACGGATGTATAGAGCTTCTCTTCAGCAGCAGACTGTAAGTAATAAGGGCGCCGGTGTGTGATTGATGATATGCTAATAATATTAATAATAACCCCTGCGTGCTAATTATATATAGTAGAAATGAACGTTGCATGTTTAACCAATCGGACAGCTAGCAGGACGTGTTCGCCTATCTATTTATATATAACGAGCGAGCGATCTACCTGTAAGCGACGATGGCCGGCCCTGCGTGCTGCCTGATGCAGACACCCTGCTGCCGGAGGGCTTTCTGGCCCAGAACGCTAGGGACCTGATCGTAAAACACTTCGCGCCGCGGCTCAAAAGCCTGGCAGAAGACGCGGGGGTCACCATCTTGCCTCCTGTTTCCGATGGTGGGGCGGCGGCGGCGCTCGACGACGATGCCATCGGCTTCGACAACAACCGCCTGAGGGTCAAGGGCAGCGCTCTAAACGTGGACGCATTTGAGGTACACCGGCGCCGTCAAGTTGGAAGCGCGCACGGGCAAATGGAGCGACAATAAGCGATCGAAGGGACAATTATTATTGCTGATCTACCGCGCGCGTGCGTGCGTGCCCATGCATCCCCACTCTCCGCACAATTACATACACTTGCTTTTGTTCGGTTAGTTGATAGTGATACGTGTCAAGAAAAGGCATCTTTAAGTTTCCGGCTGCCTTATTATTACTTGTTGCAGGCGCGCCTCCACTCGCTGTGCCTGGACAGCATCGTTCACATCGTGATGCCTTTCAAGCCGGACTCCTTGTTTCAGCTGCCAGGTAGCCAGGCGCTGGTCGGGGACAAACTCGATGCTGCCCGTGTATTTATCGCGGCCCGACTGCGCAAACTGAGGAAGCGCCTTGACTTCTATATGGGTGACAATGGCTTCACTTCCACGTCCACCCCGATGTACGGCGGCAAGTAAGTGAGCATCGTCTGCATGCGGTGATCAATCATTGCGTGCAATAATGGGGATCACGCACGTTCGTTTGCTTGGCGGGGGTTCGCATGCTTGCTTGGAGTGACAGCGTGCCAGCGAGCGACCTCGCTCAAGTGAGCAAGTAGGTAGATAGGTGATAATTTAGTTATTTGTCGTTGTATTCGTTGCCATCGATGTCTGGTACTTTGATCGATCTTTATGCCAGTTCGTTTCGTTGTTCGGTTCCCTTCACATAGTTACGTATTATTCACGCACTCAAGGCAGGTGTGTATGTCGACGATTCACATCGCTCGCTCCGTTATGCGTTCGTTTGAACATACGCATCTCCCCGATCAAGCAAATAACCGAATGCACCATCAACTAACGATGTTGTATTCTGCATTATTATTATTATTATTATTACAGTACGCCGGCACTAGGCCTGGCGTGTGTTAAGGGGCGGGGCGGGGCGGTGAGGGCATCAGTACATACACCCCGCCTATACGCCGCGCCACCAGTAGTACCAATCCACCTACCTCATATCGCTAAGGCCCACGCCACATTGTCGCTGTGGAACACGACCAGTTAGTGCAACTCGCCGGAGGCTGGTGCTCCTGCCACATCCCTAACTCATATTTGTATCAATTATTGAGATTAAAGCGCTCTCCGGAAACCGGTCTTCCGCCAGCTCCATGTCCAGCATGCCGCCATGCTTGGTGTACTTGAGTGTACTTGATGGTTGAGCCGCCCGTAGGACGCACACGCTCCCGTCTCTGGCCTAAGCCCCAACACTTCATACTAGAGTTAGTCCTCCCTAACCACACCGATGGCTATTGGCTGCCCGCACCATCGCCGGCGGGATCGGCGTTGTGTTATGCACGCTTGGAATACGTAGGTTGGAATACGATCATCATCATTTATAGGTAGATCAATCCATAGATCATGTGCGCAAGTAATAAGGCCTGGAAATCGGATGGACATATATACATGCATATGTGTCCCTATGGGAGTACTTACTTGCCCCGGTTTGGTGCCAGTTTGCCCTCTTTGCCCGGTTAACTGGGCCGGTAATCGGCCCCTCTAAACCCCCCCGGTTGGCCAGCCGCCCGGTAACCGACCCATCCCAGTAACCGACCCCCTTACTCGATCGGTTACCGGGGCCGGTAATCGGCCCCGGTAACCGGCCCCCGGTTGCTTTGGCCAGCCACCCAGTAACGGACCACTCCCACTAACTGCTGGCCCCCTACCTTGCCCGGTTACATACCGGGGCCGGTTACCAGTGGGATGGTCTCAGGAGAGACCATTTGATACCGGGTGAAATGCATGATAAGTTTTCGCCATGCGTGCTAAGCAGGGTGTGCAGCAGGGGGGGCTTCGAATGAATCGGAGCAGCATACATGGCGTATATACGGCACGTACAACAAAATACCGATGCAGCAGTGCGCATGTATATGCCGGCTTACTTGCTTGCGTGCCCCCTACCGCCGATCCATCCTGTGCATGTGTATGTGCGTGTATATACGTATGTGCATGCAGGAATGACCTGCAACCGCCTGGACAGCCCTACATGCTCATCATCACGTGCGCTTCTGCCCATGTCATGGTAGGTCGCAATGAGAGCCTGCTGCTGTACATCAATGTTGATTGGAAAGGAAAACTCTTATTAGCTTATTAGCTTATGTATATATTACCCGCCGTACGCACGCCGCCCATCCAGCAGCTAGTGGATATATACGTATATATGCCAGGGAATATTCCCTCTGGCATATATAAACGCGTCGGTTAGGGGTCGTTTTGGCTGACCATGGGGTTCGGTTAACGAATGGGTCGGTCAACCGTCGTTAAGGGGTCGGTTAACGGTCATGTGGATTACCGAGTGGATGGAATGGTAACCCAACCTAGTGGTTGGGTAAACGGGTACCCAACGGGTACCCTGGTAAACGAACCCTATGGTTGGGTTACAGTACCGTTAGTTTCTGGCTACCGACCCCTGTAAACGGGTACGTACCCAGGTTTACAAACCATGTGTTTTGGTACCCTTGCCTCAGTATCCCCAATGGGGTTTAACCCTCGTTAACCGAAGATAGCCCACCCAATAACCGACCCCATATGGACTGGTCAACCCTGGTTACCCAGCCCAACCCGGCCTGCGTGGTTGTGAACAGCAGCAACGACAGATTGGCATCCATTCTGGTGTATTACAAAGTAGGACCACGCAGCTGCACAGCTGTCCACGCTGTCATCCGCCACCCTCACACTGCTGTCCACGCTGTCATCCGCCACCCTCACACTGCTGTCCACACTGTCACCCGCACACAGCTGTCCACGCTGTCACCCGCCATCTGCACAGAGTTGTCCACACTCGCTGTCACCCGCACACAGCTGTCCACACTGTCACCCGCCATCCGCACACGGCTGTCCACGCTGTCACCTGCCGCCACAACCAGGGCCGCTCATTATTTAAATAAGCCAACTATGACAGACGCCACCGACATTTCCTTGTTTTCTTCCTGGAAAAATAAAGCTATTTAAGATATGTATGTTGTTACAAGCTGAGGCTTGTGTGGTTCAGACGAGCCGAGAGGCTCATGAACCGCTAAAAAGCGCGCCTAGTCCTTATCCAGTAAACAACAAGTTAAGACAAACTGAAACTAAACTAAACTAAATAGGCAAAACATTACGCAAGGCTTCCCAGTTTAGTTAACCTGCGACACCTTATCGCATGTACGACTCGTGCCAGAGCTCGTTGGTCCTCAACGCCCATGACCTCTATTTAGGGTTTAAGAAGATATGTGATTACTTAGGAAGATGGGAAACCAAGGTGCCATGGGCGACGTACTGCTCTTTGCTGCAGTAAGCAACTCGACCGGCTACCCGGTAATGACCGTGTTCCCGTGTTCCCAAGAATGACCGGCTAGCCGGTCATGGCCGTGTTCCCGTGTTCCCGCATTACAATACAGCCAAATGTCACTCCAAGCTTATGGCACCCCTTAGTATGACTTATTAGGACTATTTGGTATATCCGGGCCACTCGCAACCGTGGGAACACGGCCTAAACGCCGGGAACACGGTTATGACACACACCGTGTTCCCACCAATATCACCCGTGTTCCCACTGATTCCCCCGCTCATATCACCCGCATGGACGCCCGGTACCCTCTATATGACTTATAGGGACTATTTAGTATGTCTGGGCCACTCGCAAGGGCGGGAACACGGCCTAAATGCTGGGAACACGGTTATGACACACACCGTGTTCCCATCAATATCACCCGTGTTCCCTCTGATCCCCCGCTCATATCACCCGCATGGACGCCCGGTACCCTCTATATGACTTATAAGGACTATTTAGTATGTCTGGGCCACTCGCAAGGGCGGGAACACGGCCTAAATGCTGGGAACACGGTTATGACACACAATCGGTGGGAACACGGGTGATATTGGTGGGAACAACGAAGGAGCCATACAGGGCCCGTGCACATGCTTGTCAGTGGCGCACAGGCATATATTGTATATTGGTTTGTTACAAATTATGGTGTCTTCTTGAACTAGGGTGGGTGGGCTTTCCGAGGCAGTTACTGTATCGGTTGACCGGGCTTCTGTGAACCGGGCGCCTCGTTCACACTGCCGGCGCGGGTCAGTCAGCCTGTTTGGTAAACGGCCCGGTAGGTCGGTAACCTGGGGGTAACCGAGGGTATGTATGCCATAGGGATTGTTCATCATCACATCGATACTTGCTTACTAGGCTGCTGCCCAGCCCTAGTAGTGTGTCCACGCACCTGCTGCTCGCTATTACACATTTTTGCTCGCTGTATGCATGCATGTATGTACGTTCGAGCAATTTGCCCCGCCGGCCGCGCATGCCGCCGTGCTTGCCTTACTTGTGCGCATATGGGATAACTGATCTCTGGTTACGTTATGCACACCACACATACAAGCAAGGTAAGAAAAAATACTGCGTATCATATGCGTCTGCTTACTTATGTCTTACAGGCCACCATGGAGCCTGTGATACCCAACCACTTCACTGTCGCCTTTATTGAGCTGAAGGCGGCAAGCAAGGGCCCGTGGGCCCTTACGCCCGTCGACTCAGTGTTTGTGAAGTCCGCGGGCGGTGGCCTTGACAGCCTTCTGAAGGGCATCCGGAGCCTGAACGAGGGGCAGATGGGAGTCAGCGGTGACTGCCGCTACCGAATCACGCACCATAAGGACGACAAGAAATACCTGGTGTGGGGCCAGGGTAAGAGCGACGTAGATGAGGGCAGCGCTGAGCTCCAGGTAGGTGCGCGATACGTGCAGCAGTGAATGTAAGTAGTGCCCGTCGTGCGTGCGTGTATGTGCAGTAAGCAAGCGTGCGTATCTTGTGCAAATGTATGACTGAAGCTGATGAGCTATATTTCCTGCTGAATGCTGGCCATTGTGACTAGCGCTAGCTATCTATCTAGATAGGTATTGCTCTATTACTTACGTTGATGGCACAGACATCATCATGCATAGCGGGGCGCCCCTCAGCGCTGCTGCTGATTGAGGCACTGCAGGCTGGACTACATACATACGATATATACGATCCCCTAAGACGGCACCTAAGAGTTAGGGTGTCTAACTACAGATTGTTTATCAACAATCGCCGCTGCGATTCTGACCTCCAACGGCTTGCTTATCAGTGAGAACCGGGGAGGGAGATGGGTCTGCTGGGGGCCCTGGTGTGGGTAGAGCAGCATGGTTCGCACGGCTCTTCAGCTGTGTCCATGTCCACTCATACTGCTGGCAGGACTCACGCAATGGATGGTTAATAAATGCTCCGCACGGGAAGTGCGGATCCAAGGCCCTAATGAGGGGACCTTGTGATACGGGCTGGCTGATACCCATCTAAGTAAGGGCCAGCGGGTCCAGAAGGCGCTGGCACATGGATAGGGGCCGCAGATAGATAGAGATACGGAGAGTCTGCGTGCGTAAACAAACAACTGAGTAATCCCTAGCGGCCTCAAATTTGAGAGCTATGCGCCGGACGGTATATATCCCGGGGATTCCTAGAAACCATGCCAGGCTTCGGCTGGAGTACGGATTCAGCAGCAGCATTATTATTCTTATTATTATTACTGTATGCGTATGTCGCTTCATTCGGCGGCATCGGTACGGTCTCATTTGCCGTTTCCTAATCTGATGCATGTGCCAAATCATTTTCATTGGTGCACACGCACGCAGTGCGTGTACGTACGCGGCAATCCAAGCTAGGCACGGGTGCGTGCCCCGCCATCCCAAAGTTGTCCGTGTGTCCTGCATCGCGTCTGTTGTACAGGACCTGCTGGCGAACCTCGTAGGTGCTCGTGTGCCCAGCGCCCGACCGGTCAAATGCATTGCACCGTCCACCGTGCTGTTCAACCTGGTGAAGCGCTCGGACGCATTCAAGGACCTTGCGAAGGAGGCACAGCTCAAGAACGACGTGCACATAAGAGCGGGTCCGACGAACGACAAGGGCCCGTGTCTGCCAGGCCGCACCTTCACCATTCGGGGCGGCACTACTGCAGGCGTCGACAAGTACGTTCAGCGGCTGGGGCACATGTTGGACATTCAGCAGAAAAAAGTGACACGTTTGGAGTTGCAGGCGAGTAATTCACACACATTTGCATGACTGCCGCCATGGGCCCATATTGCTTTGCGTACCCGTTCTTATAATGGAAAAAACCTGTTTTTGTCTCTCCTATATACTTCTTACTCACTATATTTCTTACTACATGCGTACCCTTAGTAAGAAGTATAGTGCAGTCTATCTGCTGCTGTATGTCCGACACGAATCAAGGGCCGCGCGCCGGCATGTTAATTACACTCTGGGAATGGGCTGGTCCGTTTTCTCAGACCGTTTTGGTAGGTTTTGCTACCTGTTATGCATTCCGTTTCCTGGTCCATCCGTATGGGCCAAAAACCTAGAATGACACGGACCTAAACCGAGCGAGCCGGGAACGGAGAGGACCACCTGATAAGTTGTACAGTTCGTTGTGAACTGACCAGGAACGGACCGAGTCAATTAGCTCGGCGAGAGTCTTGGACTGCAAGGCGTGCAAAATTCAATTCGCTCAAGCAAGTCCTGAATGGTCGCAATGAATCACCAGGCCTCACTACTTACCGAGCCCACCTCCATTTATCCGAAAGAGTATGTTAGCAATTGTGATAGCCTCTGCGCTTTCGGGTGCCTGCGCTTCCCATGCATAGCTGTCCATCCTGGTCGTCGAGGGCGAGCTTCTCTCCTGGCCGGTGTTCTGCTACGCAACTGGCCAAAAGGAAAGCATCTATATTACGTGTCTGGGCAGCAAACTTAGCAGCTTTGTTCGATTATTCCCTCAATTTGAATGCTAGCTAGGCGCTGGAACAAAAGGTTACTGTCCATGTCCGGGAGGCATATGAAGCGAGTATGCCATTGGAAATTGATGCCGGTCCAGTTATATCTTGGTTTGAGCGACATTGGTGTCGTATTGTTTTGAACAAAGTAAGGCAGGCTTGATTGAAAATGCTGCCAACACGACTTCTTTTGCATTCTGTCTTTCATGCTGCAACAACTAAGCCTTCCTAAGCCTTCCTAAGCAAAACGCCGTCTTGTTACATATGATACTAATAGCTGCGTTAAACGGACTGCAATATGAACTGCAAAGCGCAAACGGAGTGGTGCTCTCCGTTCCCGGCCTGGGCTAACGAACCAGAACGGAGCGGTTGGTCCTGGAACGGCGGACAAGCACGGACCAGATTAAGTACATATACGAGCATAGCGGCCCGCGCCGTCCTAGGTTCCGTAGACATACATACATAATAAGCAAGCAAGGTAGGTACGCACTCACCGCATGCATGCATGTATTTAGATGTGTTTATATACATGGTAGCTGGCGCTGCGGTGCTGCTGCTCGCTGCTTCATTATTGTTTGCTTGCTTGCCAGGTGCCGGACGAGGCGCGATGCCTATTCTTGCCTGGCAACATCCAAGAGATCAACGAGCTGCTTCAGGATCTGGCGGAGAGCAAGGACCACCCAGTGTGGATGAGCCGCCCGGACGACGGCTTCATCATCAAGGGTCTGCTTTACGAGAAGGTGGATGATGCATATGGCTGGGTATATGCGTGGGTAATAACGAACTAACTACTACTTCTAGATAAAAGGACACTTGCCCTGCTTTGCTTGATGAGCTGCGCGTCAGCTGCTGGAGATAGATATACCTACTACGTACGTATGTGCATGCGCTTATTAGGGTTACGTATGTACATGCAAACAAGCTGTACGTGGAATGAATGTGTTCACTAGCTTGGCACGTATGTACTCGCACGCCGCCGGGATAAACTGGCAGCCAATCGGTCGAGGTGTTGCTTGCTTGGTCACCTGCTGCTGCCCATCCATCCAGCCAAAACCGCCACGCACAGCCTGCTGGCCCTCCGTCGAGCGATATCGATCATCTATCACCAGCAGCTGACGTTCAAGATGTGGCTGCCGTGGTGATGCATGTTATGTTAGTCGCCACGTGCACACACTGCTGCGTGCGTTCAATCACTATCTACCCATAGACATCACGGGCGGCGGGATCTTCCCGCCTCCAGAAGCTTCAGTTGATGATGTATCGGATGAGCGCTAGGTGGTTGTCAGCAGCGCGTCACCATGTATGGCGTCACCATGGCGTCACCGTGGCGTCACCGTGGCGTCACCATATATATGTCCGCCCACAGGACCAAGGAGTAGTGGCCGCCAGCGACGACATCGCTTGCAGCGACGACGACTCCGCTTGGCAGTACTTCGTGCCGACTTCAGACGCTGCATACATCGATACGAAGGAGCTTGGCATCCGGGACCTGCCAGTGCATGAAGTCGGCGGAGTCAAAGGCGTATGGAATCCGATGCGACTTTCAGCCGGCAAGCAGTTGGAAGCCGATTTTGGGAAGTGGGTGACCAGCGGCAAGGACGCGGCGCTGCAGGAATCGGTGCTGCAAGCCGACAACTGGAAGTACAACGACGTGGTGCGTGACGGAGATGTTTGAGGCGCGCGTGATTTTGCGCGTGATCGATTGATTGCTTGCGTGACGAGTGGGCCCATCCTGCCTGTTGGTCGACATCCGCATGTATGCAAGCACGCACATCCGCCCAGCAGCTAGCATGCATGCACCCTACCTACCGCAACTTCCCACCCAGCCAGTGGCTACTTGCGCCCCGATGTCCTTGTAGACGTACACCGTCAACTTCAACACCATGCAGCAAGTCAACTCCAGTACCAAGTCCATGAGGCTGGTCCGCAGGGCACTGCCACCTGGCGCCGCTGCAGATGCCACGCAGCAGGCACAGCAGGCAACGTCGCCGCCGCCGCCGTCGCTCCGACCGGCCGCAGTGCAGCCGAACATGCGTCCCGTCGCCGCACCCGTGGCAGCGGCGGCGACGAAGGCGGCAGCCAGGGCGGCTCGGCAGGCTGCGCGAGATGCCAAGGCTGCCGTGGAGCTGTTCGAGTACCGCGAACGGGTGCTCAAGGGCCCCCTGGTGTTCACTTTCGAGGGCATTACCTCGGATGTGCAGAAGGCCGTGAAGCGCCTGAAGAGCGAGTTCGCCAGCCGGTGTCGCGTGGAGCAAAAGGACACGCCTGAGGGGATGCGGTACCTACGGAAGGTGCTGCGGGGCCAGATGCTGTCGGAAGCGAGCAAGCGGGGGCTGCAGCTGCGGCTGGAGAGGAAGCCTGCTGCCGGGGCCGGGGGGGGCGTGTCTGCAGGCAGCAGCAGCACCATGACGCCAGCCTGGAGCATGACGTGCGCAGGTAGGTGCGGGGCACGCACGTACGGTGGCGATGGTGAGTCGTGCGTGCTGGTTGCGCATGTTACTGATTGCGTATGTAGTTACTAGTGCGGTAAAGGCAGGCAGGCTTAGCATGTTGCCTGCTAGATAGTCGTACGAAAATAATTGTGGTTAGTGAGGCGGGACAAGCATAGCGTCCTAGAAGAACGACGAACATAGCTGCTGGCAAACAAGCATCGATGTACGCTGGTATCGATGCGGGATTCGTTGGTCGATGGTGTCCTGGTCAATTAAGAGCGCAGGCAGGCCAGATGATAAATGGCTGATATGCTGTAATAGGTATCAATATGTATGCATGCTCCTGCGTGTGCCACGCACATCCACTCCGTTGCGAGCTTCACCCAACCCCTTCCCGCCCTACCTGCCGCTAATAAGCGTAACTACGCCGCCCCGTGCCCTCGCCCCCACGCCCCCACGTGCATACACGTTGTCAAGTACAGGCGCCAAGGACGACGTCGACGGCTTTTTGCGCCACGTGTGGGACGTGCTGATTGCCCGCGAGCTGGCCCGCCAGGTGGCGGAAGCTGCCGTTGCAACCGTCTACCCCGACACCTGGGCGACGGCGGCAGCGGCCGGCGCCGTCGCTGCCTCCGCAGGAGCTGACGGCTCCGACGACGATGACAGCGATAGCAGTGGCCTGCCGACGTTCCTCCTGGTGGACTTGCTGAAGCCGGTGCCCACCAGTAATGGGTCAGCAGCGGCGGCTGCCGAAGCAGCATCAGCGGCGGTGTTTGCCGAAGCTAGAGCAGTAGAGGCGGCGCTTGCCAGAGCATCAGAGGCGGTGTTTGCCGGAGCAGCAGCAGCAGCGGCGGGGGCTGCCGAAGCCAGAGCAGCAACATCGGCGGCTGTCAGAGCCAGAGCAGCAGCAGCGGCGGCTACCGGAGCCGGAGCAGCAACGGCGGCGCTTGCCGAAGCTAGAGCAGCAGAGGCGGCGCTTGCCAGAGCGGCAGCAGCGGCGGCTGCCGGAGCCGGAGCAGCAGCAGCGGCGAGCAGCAGCGGCAGCAGCAGTAGCCTGCAGGACCGTTGTGTGGATCCAAACGTGGGGGCCGAGGTCGCCTTCGTGGCGGGCCTGTGGGGTTGCACCATGGACGAGGAGCTGATCGTACAAATCACACGCGTGCAGAATACGATGCAGTACGACCAATTTGACCGGCAGCGGGAGGTGCGCAGTGGGCGCGGGGACAGATGGGCGGTGCGTGACGATTTTATAGTTGTTGTATTGTATACCACACTACTTCAGTTTTCTGCAAAGACTCCGTTACACACCCTGCTAGAGCCCCACCGGGGCGATAATAAACAATGCAGGTAGGGAGAGGGTGAAGACGCACCGACGATGGACGGCAGCAAACGGCAACACGACTAGCCGTAAACGTCCAAAGCCAGCACGGCCTGTAGCGCTACATTACAAACACCGACGCTCCAGCGTCCCAACAGGAGCAAACCCGCTCCAGAACCTAGCGACATTCGTGCGTCGTATGTTGCAAAAAACCATGGTTTTCCTCGTAAGCTCGGAAAACCGTTACGTCATTTTGGGGATTGCCAGGGCAGGAGCGATCGATCGAGCTGCTGGGTAGTACGATTTCTATACTGGGCCAGGGGCGGGCTTGTGTGGCTGGGCTGGCGTACGCGTATGTTTTTACTCCTACTGGCACGGAGGTGGCATGCGCATGACCATTCCGTGTGTGGAGGAACGGGACGTCGCTCGTCGCCCCACCGTCACCTACCGCCGCGGCGCCACCTATCCGCCGTGCGTCACCTAGCTACCTTCACTACGACAGGCACCTAGCAACCGGCACCTACCGCCGCCTCGCCTACCGACCGGCAGCGGCATCCACCCTGCCTGACGTTCTACCCTACCACGCACCCATATCCTGCGCAGATCTTCTTGCAGGCCGGCCTCAAGCCGCACCTGCCTTACAAGGCAGGCCTGCAGCACGAGCCACAGTTCAACAAGACCGCCAACAAGTGGCTGTGGCACGGCACGCGCAGTACACCGCCGGCCAAGGTGAGCTCGCCCTTACCCCAATACATACATAGGTAGATTCCTGCCTCACATTTCTGTGTGGCTCGCTTGAGTAAAAAGTCGGGATCTGGGTAATAACTATGAGGCAGCAGCAGGGCGGGCCTGCCTCACAATCCTATGTGGCTTGCACGAAACACGACCCGCAACCAATCTCTGCGGACCATCTTGTATTTAGGACTCCGTACCCCTGCTGCCCACTACTGCCGCGGCCACCTATCAGGTGATCGAGAGCCCCTTCTTCCTGGAACAAGGATTCAGCGACCCGCGCTGCTTTTGGGTGAGTGTATGACACCCCTTACTTTATTACTGCCGAGTTGCCTTCATGTAAACCACTTTTTTGCCGCCCACCTTCTCTGCCTCTGCAAGCAAGCAAGACATACTACAGGGTGCCGACCGTACCAAGCACGGCACATGCACAGGCTCCATCATTCATGTCACAACTTACGCATTCTTCCTTTAACTTATTAAGCTTCTCATTTCCCACATACACACTTTCGGCACCTCACTCGCACACACCTGAATGACGTGCAACAGATGCTCGGGATGTCCTCCTTTTTGATCGATGCACTCACTCCTTCGCTTGCTTGCCGACCCTTCCCTTGATCGACCTCAATGCAGGGCGCTGCCAACTATTTCGCTGAGAACGCGTCGTACTGCGCTAAAGGCTACCAGCACAACCTCCCCGATGGCAACCGCCAGGTGCTGATGTGTGAGGTGAGTGGGAGTAGATAGCTATCTCACTATAGTGGGCAAGGGCAGAGATAGAAGAGTGGCGTCATCATCCGTACGCGTACATATATCCATCCGTACGTAGGTAGGTAGATAGCGAAGCACACATTACTACAGTTAGCGGCCAGGCTCCCCCACCTTCGTACAGTGTCATTCGCTTCGTATGTAACCCATCCAGCCAGCCATCATCCCGCCCACTGTTACATACAGTAGTTAGTTGTAACCGCCACCCCGCCCGCCGCCACGCTAGAGAGATCCTGATCGCCCGCCAATGCATTGGGCGTGCGCAGGTGCTGACGGGCTATTCGAAAGACTACGACGCAGAGACGCAGCCGCTGCTTCGCATGCCGCCAGCCATCGAGCGCACCGACCCACTCTACGCCGCCGTGGCTACTGCCAGCGACCAGCGCTATAGCAGCGTCAGCGGTGTCACAGCTGGCAGCCGCGTTTTCATGACGTACACCCAGGGTGCGGTACGACAGTATCCACACTACGTGGTCACGTACAAGCCGCCTGGTATTACCGGCGGGGCACAAGTTGTCTGAAAGTGAGCATTCCAAGCATCGTCGTCGTCTATGTCTGCCAGCTGGCGTTGGGGGCAACAGCCTTCACGCACGCACGGAGTGGGAGCGCTGTAGGTGTTCGTGCAGTCGGCCACCGTTCTTAATTTTGGAGATTTCGGGACATGAGGGCGATCCCGGTGCGTGATGGATTGCTTGGGGGCGCATGCTAGGCAGGGGAGAAGGTGCTGTCACGGCTTCAGCGTGTTGCAGGGCTACATCTGTCGATCTTTGGCCGCGCCACATACAGCGGGATGCACAGTATCACTGGCTGGTGGTCCCCTCTTACTCCGGAAAGTGGACTCCTGGATCGTGCCATTCGCCGTGGGGTGGTGGAGTTTTGGGCCCTCCTGAGGGGCTTTGCTGCGTTGGGGCTCCCCCAGAAAGGCTGCGGATGCAGTGGGGCCTCGGCATCGTTTTTTGCGGGTTGTCGCCAGTCGCCTTGTGTGTGGAGGACCGGCTGAGGTACTGGTGGATTCGTTATCGGTCCGTGTTGTTTTGGGGCTGGGGTTTGCCTTGCTTCTTACTTTCTGTGTCTATCTGCGCGTTGAGCCCTGCTTGGGGCGCGTGCTTTTCGGGATGAGAGGCGGACGGTCCCGCTGCTTGCATCGTTGCGACGCTTCACTGGTTCGTCGGTTGCTGGTCTGTTAGTTGGTTGGTGGTCGGTTCCTGATAGGAGAGCCTCTAGTGCATATTCCCCCTGGGGTGCTGGCTGCTGCTCTTTTTGCCTACGGCCTGTCGATTGGTGTTCTGGTGGTTTGCCTTTATTGCGGTGCACGTCGGTCTCTGTCTCCTCTGTCTTCCTCAGTGTCAGGCGATGAGCCCGATGGTTCTACCTTTTGGTCTGGAACCTACTGTAACCATTACAACAACCAGAGTGAATCGACCCTGCGGAATGGGTAACTTTAAAGTAACTGTCACTTGTACTACCCGCCCGACAAAAAGACTGGCCCAACTGCACGGCAGCAAACCGCACACAGAGACACAGACCGGAAGCAATTAGAAGATTTAGAACGCAACCGGCGGCGACCGAGCACAGCCCGCAGCGGTAATCACCGGGCGGGAGGGTTGGGAACAATAGAGGCAACCGTCCCAGCAGAGGGACAAAGTCTCTTGGTAATTGAAAAGCACACACGGCAGGTAGCAAGCCCGAGCGAAGACTGCCCTGATATTGGCCAGGCCGCTTCCTGCCGTATACGTACGTCACCCGCATCATGAACACTATGCTTCCACAATACAATTACGGCTGTAGTATCGTCGCGATGATCAACTGCCGTATCTTCAATCACACTATTCGTTACGCCAGGTTACGATGTGTCAGGTCTGATGTGGCTCGTCGACCCCAAGGGCCGGGGCCCCGCCCCAAAACATGCCTAGTCAACGATCTTTGGGGCTTGTTGGCTGCAGCAGGAATGTCCACACACGCACGTCCACACCGCCCAGCCACAGTGCGGCAAGCGGTGTGGTCAGGTATACCTGCTGTCAAGGAGCTCATAGCAAATATAAGGACTAAAAGGGCTAATGGTATGGGACCAGAGGTACGCTACGTACGCCTTCGTAGTTTGCCCACGCCTCCAGCGGCCAAAGAAAGAGTACCCCTCCTGGAGCGAGGCTGACAGAGCAGGGCACGTCGATCGCGCCCGAAGTGACTTCCGTTTCGTCGGATTCGTCAACTGCCTGCGCCGCCCGCTGTGGCGCGCTACTGCCCGTTCACGCCCGCCGGCAACGCCGGCTGCCTGTCTGCCTGTCTGTCTGTCTGTCTGTCTGTCTGTCTGTCAATCCAAACGTTATCTGTAAGGGTGTTCCAAAAGAGCTGACATTACTGGCATGTCGCAGCCAACAGACATACTACTATGCACGAGATGGGCGTCAGCAGTGTCGGCGTTATAAAGTATGACTGCTCTCGCTAGTGTACGGCAATAGTTTGGAGCGAAGTCCGGACGCGCATTACATTGCATTTGTATACTGGTATTAGATATGCAACTACCGCTAAATACCGGTTGCAACGTACAGGGGCCCCTGTGAACTTTGAAACCTTCAAACGCATACAACGCCGGACTGGTTATCGTAAACACTGCAAAGGCGTCCTCGGTGTTCAATAACAATGCTATTATATAGGAATGGCGCACGCTGCAAACTCCGGGAAGGCAGCCCTCAAACACATCAGCGCCGCATCACGCTTGTGAAGTCGATGGTTAGGAGCAGCACCAAACAGCTGCTTGAATCATTCTGGGAGGCTCGTGGCGTCCTCGATCCTGCGCATCGCAAGCTGCTCGTGGATGCGGCAGAGGGGTTAGACACCGGTGCGCGCGAGCATGAAGAGAATGAACCACGTTGCAGTGGCCTCAGAGGGGCGTGCGCGAGTTGGTGCGCTCGTAGTGGCTCCAGAGGGACGCGCGAGAGTTGGTGCGCTCGTGTGGATGCGCGGAAGCGTCTGGTCGTAAGAAGATGAGGATTTACCCGTGGTGTCTAGGGGTCGCGGGGCTGCGACATGACGGCGGCGTGCAGGTTTTAAGGAGGGCAGGCGCGCATTTGTTACGTGGCCGCCAACACAGTGATTGCGTCTTCCACCACACTGCAGTGTCGACGCGAAGGCCCCCATCAAATGCTCAGCATCGCCGCGCGCCAAAACTGCCCCTGTCGCGGGCTTTCCTCACAGAACCCCCATCACGCCACAAACACAAACCCCCTGTCGCGGGCTTTCCAGACACAAACCCCCTATCGCGCCCAACCGTGCCCCTCCCTATCCCTTTTCCGCACCCATACTGCTCGGCCGCGCACTGCTCTGTGAAACCCTCCCACTGCCTACCCCTACGGCTGATCAACTCAGCCGACTTCTCTTCTCCTCTCCTCTCGTCTCCTGGTTTGTGTTTATCGAAACAGAGGGCGCCCAGTCGTTCGACTCCGAGCCACTTGCCGCAGACGCTCCGCTGCCTGGCCTTTCTGCCACCTGGCAGATGGCGCAGTCCACGCCCGAGGTGGGCCCTATGTGTGTTAATGTAGGGGGATTACAATAATAGAACCGGTAACGCGACTGGGGAAACGTAGCGTGTGTATAGCCTTCGGAAACCCGGACATGGGGGGGGGGCGGGACACCGGGACGGGGCGGGGCGGGGCGGGAGCCAGGGGAGGGGGGGTTCAAAGGGCGATGAAGAGGGTTAAAGCAAGTCACCAACCCGGCGTTGTAGGGTGTCAGGAGGAGCAGGAGGGGCACGGACGTGCGAGGGTGTGGCCGGGGCCGGAAGGCTGGCAGCCCGCCCTCTCGCGCACGAGGCCACGTCCTCGCGGCTCCCCTTGATGGGCCAGCACCCGACAGCCCAACGGCTTTCCCGCTTTCCGGTTCCGTTATGACGGCGAGAATCTTAACGTTCCGGTCGCGCCTTCGATAACATCAATGGGCTGGGCGCTGAAATTTCCTTCTTTCCTTCCTCCTTTCCTTCTTTGGTTATTTTAGGATTGCACTTCCCCCCCCACACACACATAACCTCGCGTCCGGTTGGTTGGCTCCTTGTTGCTCCAGGTGCTCGCTGCATCGCGGCGGCTACTCGCGCTGCAGCGGATGCTAGGCGGCGGGCTGGACAGCGGCAGTAGCAGTAGCAGCGGTGGCGGTAGCAGTAGCAGCAGCGGTCGAGGCGGCCGGCGCATTGACGTAGTGTGGATGGTGGTTCGAGAGCCCGGGCTGCTGGCGGCTGACTTGACGCAGCTGACTGGGAGGCTGCTGGAGATGAAGGTGTGAGCAAGTGCGGGCGGCTAAGGGTCGGGGCGGCTGAGGGTCGGGGCGGGCTGAGGGTTGGGGCGGTCGGCTCTAGTTTGGAAGCAGAGCAGGGGGGTCCGACGCGACGGCCGTCAACTGCTATCCGAGAACTGAAGGTAACTGGTTGTCGGCCAACACATGCACACCGCACAACTCGGGGATGCTGCCAATCTTGACTCCAACGAAAAACGGAATGCTGGATCTAGGAAAATGGGAGTGGATCGGCTCAGTGCCCTCTAGCTGTCCGGGGTTGGTGTACGACCGGCTCGGTGTACGACCGGCTCGGTGTACGACCACCGGCTTGGCATGAAGATGTCCCTCGGACCGCGCCTTTGCTGCCCCCGACCCCCCCCCTGTACGGCCTGTGCCGTATGCCGCAGCTGGCGACGTACGGCATGAACGTGGACGTGCTCAAGGTGATCGAATCGCAGCCAGCACTGCTGCTGAGCGACCGTTGGCGGTTGGACCTGGAGTCGTTGCAGGTGGGGCGGTGGGGGATTGTAGGGTTGCTGCGGCAATGGGAGTGAGCGCGGGGGGGGGGGCGGGAGGGGAAGGGGGGGATATACCTTACAGGAGGGAGATGGACGGTAGAACGTGGTCCTCGCCGCCCCTGCTGCTAACGTCGCGGATTCCCCGCACGGTGCTGCCACTGACGCACTACGTTGCACTGCGCCGCTCTGCTCCGCGCTGCGCCGCAGGCCTCCCCGCCCTCCGTTCCAACAGCTGCGGAGGACGTCGCCGCTCCTGGCTCCCACCCCCCCTCCACCAACGCCGCGTCAGCGTCCAATCCGCCAAACGCTCAGCCGCCCCTGCAGTCGACACCTGGATCTGGATCCGGATCTGGATCCGAATTTGGATCCGGCGTTGCCGTGGGAAGCGCGACAGCCAGCAGCGGCGCAGCAACCAACGGCACCAGCGCCGGCGACGCCAGCTCGGCCGGCCGTGCTGACGCCGCCGCCGCCGCCGCCGCCGCCGCCACAGCGTTATCATCGTCGTCAGGCAAGGTGGAGCAGCTGGTCCACGCCTGGCAGTACGGCATCTCGTCGGACAGCGACCCGGAGTGGGCCTTACGGTGAGGCTGGGACAGCGACCCGGAGTGGGCCTTACGGTGAGGCTGGGACAGCGACCCGGAGTGGGCCTTACGGTGAGGCTGGGACAGCGACCCGGAGTGGGCCTTACGGTGAGGATCGTCTGGGCCGTTTGGCCTTTATCTGCGACGGCGCCTGCGGTGGGGTCGGGGGGTGGCTTGGGGCACCGGACCTGCATTGAGTGATGGTGGTGGTGACGGCGGTGGCAGTTGCTGAAGATGCTGCTGCCAGTTGGCGGTTGGCGGTTGCGGGCAGTATTTAGGTCGGCGAGAGGGGTGAGTCCACGACGACGACGGCAAAAGAGGACGATAACGACGCGGTCCGTGGGAAGCGGGAAGCGTGGACCGGGCAAGTGGGGTGCAGCCGGCGGAAGCTAGTGCCTGCAGGTTACACCCCCGCCCCCAATTCATCGGGTTTCGCGTGGTTTCTTTCCCCTCCCCCCCAGGCCCCGCCGCAACCCCTCCCCCTCGCACAGGGGTAGCGGTGCCTGAGCCCCCACGACGCATGTGGCTGCGCTGGCTGCACAACAGTTCCTCCCCTGCCCCCCTAACCCACGCGCCCTCCCTCGCCTCTTGCTGCCCGCCCCTCCCGCCCCTTCCGCCGCCCTCCCTGGAGCCGCAGCCTGACCCAGTTGTCCGAGTACGTCAGCCGTCATGGTGACACGTGCGTGGGTTTTAGGGACGGGGACGAACCCGACCTCGCCCGCTGGGCCACCAAGCAGCGGGCGGACAAGCGGAGGGGGGAGCTGGCGGCGGAGCGGTGCGTCATCGTCGTTGTCGTACACGGGAGGGGGGCTGGGGAGGAAGGGAGGGGGGCTGGGGAGGGAGGGAGGGGGGCTGGGGAGGAAGGGAGGGGGGCTGGGGAGGAAGGGAGAGGGTGGGAACGGATGGGGGCCGGGGACCTCGATCTGGCCGGAAGGAGCGGGGGGGAGGTAAAGACCCGGTTACATGACATGGGGAAAGGAGCGGGGGAGGACGGCAATGGTGTGTTTTCGGGAAGTGGGGGAATGCGGGTGGAAGGGGGAGGGAAGGGAGGTTGCGGTGTCGGGGGGGGGGGCACCAGGGCGTCTCCAACAAGGCGGGGTGTCGGAGGGGTGTGGGTGACGCTGCTTCGTTAAGGCGGGGGTGCTAGGGCGCCTGTTGTGTTGAGGTGTGCGTACAAAGGCTTGGCACGTGCGCATGGTTGGGGTGTTTAGGAGGGTTTCTTACACGTGTATAGTTCGAGGACTTCCCACGTGGGTACGTGGCGCCAGTGCCAGTGTTGAAGAGGCCACAGTGGGCAATCTCCTCCGCTCCCTCGGCCATCCCCGGGGGTTTCCCCGCAAGGAGTAACGGTGTCTTACAGTAACGGTGGCCGAAGGCGGGTGTTGACACTCTCCAGGTAATGTTAGCAAGCGTGCAGTACAGTATTCCGGCACTGTGTTTTGTCTTTCCCCGAGCCCTCTCCCCCCGCGCACGGGTCGGTCCCTTTGGTAAGTCTTGTTCCCGCCCGGGCCCCCCCACCCACCGCATGCATCTCAAAACGTCTGTTCTAAACGGTTGTTTCGGGCATCCACGCGTCTTCCTCGAACCCACCTGGTCTTCTCGCCATCCCCCCAGGCTCGAGCAGCTGACCGCCCTGGGCTTTCACTTCGACGCGGACGAGGCGGATTGGTGCCGCTGGTTTTCGGAGCTGCTGTCCTTCAAACGGGAGACGGGCACCGCTTCCCCCATGCCGCTGGTGACTGGCTGTGATCTGTACCTGATCAACTGGTAGGTCGGGGGGGGGTTGCAACAAGGAACCTGTTACTCAACTGGTAGGTCGGGGGGGGGTTGCAACAAGGAACCTGTTACTCAACTGGTAGGTCGGGGGGGGGGGGGGGTTGCAACAAGGAACCTGTTACTCAACGTAAGAAGTGTAGCTGGCGCAGAGGCTTCGGAGTTCGGACACTCAGCTGGTCGCGCGCATGTCCCGGGCAGCTCTCGCGCCCTCCCCTCCTCCTAGAATTTCCGGCTCCTTCTAGAAACTTTGTCTCCTCCTCCTAGAACAACTTTGTCTCCTTCTAGAAACTCCGTTTCCTCCTCCTTCTAGAAACTCCGTCTCTCTCCGTCTCTCTCCCCACCCGTTCTTCTTCCCCGCCGCATGGCTCCCTTGCTCCAGGTGCTCCGTACAGCGCATCGCCAGGCGCAGCCGGGTGCTGTCTGAATCCAGGATCCAGCGGCTGGAGGAGGCGGGGTTTGACTGGACGGGCGCCGACCCGCTGTCGTGATCTGGAGGGATCTGGAGGGATCTGGAGGGATCTGGATTGCCGCTGTCGGACCCCTTGTCCTCCGTCTCCTACGTTCCTGTAACTGCCGGCTCTTCTCGGCCCCTTTCCCCATTTGCCGGTAACCGGTCCTTTTCTGTACCCCCCCCCCAAATCTGCCCCTCTGGAAGGACCTCTTGAGTGTGACTGTATTTGTTTCAATGTGATATTATACTTTTTATGTTTTTTCATTGGAGGGGGTCGACGCATGGAGCGGAGTGAAGGGATGTTGGTTGGGCCCGATGTGTACGGACAAGGCCCACAAAGGAGGCCCGGTACGCGTTAGATGCCAGACTCCCAATCATGCATGTTGTTGCAGCAACATGACCAATCCTGGAGCAATATTTCCTGAGTGGTGATTTCGAATGGAGCGGAGACAAGTGGAGGTGTAAAGCAGGAAGGGATTTGTGCGCAGAAATGGAGGAGAGGAGAGGGCGTTTAAGATGGAGAAGGATGTTTTGAGTGTACGAGGAAGGGATTTGTGCGCAGAAGTGGAGGAGAGGAGAGGGCGTCTATGATGGATACAGATATTTTAAGTGTACGAGTTCAGGTCCGTGTGAGTTTAGTTGTTGTCCTGTCTTCATGAAAGATGCAGGGGTGCGGGAGGCGCGTCGTGGGACTCGAACGTAGGTTTGCAGAGCCGCGGACGAGTAGACGAGGGAGCGCGCTCGCCATGCATGTGGACATCAGACGAGGCGCGCTGCAAGCCTGATAGGATACGGCACCAGATCGCACTGTGCATCAGCAGCACATCATGTGCTCACGTACCGTTGGAAAGCGCGGTCGCCGGCGCGACGGTTGAGGCAGTTAAGGTCGGTCAAGGCAGTGCGCATCTTCGCCGGCGTGTGTCAACGGACCTAGCCGTGCTGTGCGCTGCGACACGGTGCCGAGACTACGTGGCTCCGGTGGCCAGTACCGCCATGAGGGTGCCATTATATGCCGTTTTGTTCGTCGACGAGTGGCTTCACTAATGCCATTTTGTTTGTCTACGAGTGGCTTCAGTGATGCCATTTTGTTTGTCGACGGGTGGCTTCAGTAATGTCATTTTGTTAGTCGACGAGTGGCGTCAGTAATGCCAGCGGAGGTCCAGGGCGCCGAGGCGGAGGTCTCGTGGGTGGAGGTGCGATGGTGCGATGTGTGGTGAGGCAGGTGATCTCGCCCCGATAGGTTTTTGAGTCGTGACGGGAGTGAGGTGCGCGGGTCTCGAAGCCGTCGATGCGCCTGCGGGTGGGTGCAGGTGACTGCGGATTTCAGGGCTTGGCCCTGACACCTGGTCCTGCAGAGGGACCTGCGTGCTTCCACACACGCACCCCTTGGCGGTATTAACTGTTTTCCGTGGGCCCCGAAGAGCCATCGGGCGCATTGCCTGACACTGAAAGAGACGCAGGACGGAAATGCCAGTTGACCGAGATATGGCAAACCACCCGAAACCGCGAGAAAAGGGCAGAGATCTCAAACAGTGGCGCCAACCACCAATCACCTAGGGGAAGTAGTCCAAATGGCCCTCAGCGGTGTCGGCTCTTGGATTGATTGCTTGCAGGTGTAGGGTTGTGGGGTTTTGCCGCTTCCGTTGCAAGAGGTGCGCGGTAAGTTGAAATCATACTACGCTCAAGTGCATTGCTCGACGTTCCGCGTGAGTGTATGTTGTTCAGCTCACGCTTGCGAGACATCATGCGTCAAGACGGTACAGTGTAATGGAGCCTTAGCTTCGAATGCCCAGCCATGCCGAGCGGCACATCGCGACAGAGGCACCGCACTGATGAGATGCGTGAAGGTGAGATGCGGGGGAGGCGGGACAACTCCCCAATCTTGCGCGCGAACATCTGTCGAGCACCGCAAATGCACTGAGGCAAGGCTGACAAATGCCACTGAGGTGCAGTCGCGGTTTGTTCAGAGACGTGGGGCTGCGGCGGTCGATCCTGCGCTTTGCGTTAAAGAATCCAGCAAAACCAATTAACGAAATAAGACAACACAACAACTGGACGATGCCATGCTCCCAAGGACTGTACAGAAACTCGTGGAGCGACTACATGCGCGAACCACCAACAGCCAACAATTTCAGAAACTGATGTGCAGACAACAAAACGGCACGAGTCAAGCGCGCGATCAAGTATAATTTTATCGACAGGTACACTTCGGGCTGCTAGGAGGGTAATATGCACCCAGGCCGCTAATCACCGGCCATCCGACGCCTGGAAAAGCAAAGAATTGGCGCGAAGGCCAACTGCCAAAGCGTGCCAACCAAATCAACAGTGCTATTGGAGGACATCGCCCCCCGACCCAGACGCGGCAGAGCATGCCGGCCACGGGTACGAGAGTCACAAGATGTGGTACAATGGGAAACATGTGCCAGCGGGACCGGAGTCCATACAACAAGCTAATCCAAAACAACCTGCATCATCATCACCACCCACACCAATGAAATCGTGCGAAGGGGTCAGAGAGCCGCCGTTCGCCTGACACATAACGCCGCGTAACGTTTATCGGGTATATTTGAATGTAGCCCCAGCAAACGCAGACAAACCTAAAGGGGGCTATACAGCCCTGCCGCAAAACAGCTGCTGAGGCCAGCCACGCAGCACGAGCATCGACAGTGATCAAGAGGCGGCTGCCCCGACGACGTATACTGTAACGTTCACCAATTTCACCACACAGCCCAGAGAGCAACCCACAGGAACCTTCCCCCCCCCCACTGCGGATCAAGAGACATTTTGAGAACCCCCCTGTTCAAGAAGCGGGCGCGAATTGGAATTTTCTCCTCGAGCATTTGGTGTCCCCTTCCTGCGGGAAGCATCCGAGCGCAGCAGTAAGGTACCCCGCCGGGCCGTAGGCCCCACGGGTCTTCGGATCGTCATCTTTCCTGCTTCACGTACGCCATGCGCCGACACTCGCAGGCATCGGCTTCCTATATACACTCGGGCGACAAAACTGTTGGCTGGCGGAAATTGCCGTACAACACCCCAAAGGCGCCTCGCGACTCCCAACTCCTTTCGGGTAGTCGGGAGCCCCTCGGCAAAGGATACACCGCACACCGCCCATACGCCTCGAGCAAGAGAGAGCATACAGACACTACACGCGAACACGTGTGCTGGGTCATACTTGACCCTGCAGCAATCGCACCGAACTCCTCCACGCTGTTTATTAATGCGTCGCACGAGTACGACGACTGCTGTCGCGCCGCCGCGTCACGGCGCCGCACCACACCCACACTCACAAGCGCAGACATGATGGCGCCCGGGAAACCCCGTACGCCACACTTTGCTACTCACCTCACCTCCCCGCGCTAACTTGTCCGTCACAAAACACACCGGCAACCCCTCTTGCAACCCCACACTCGCACAGGCGGCGAGGGGTCCATGCCTCGACCTAACGGCACCGCATAATCGGCGCGACGTGGCTTGCCCGTCGAAAGAGCCCCTCAGCGACACTTTGGAGTCCCCAGATCAATCCCCCCTCGATACACGACAAGCAGACGTGGATCGAGCTGAATGGGCAAAGGACGGGAACCCAAGCGCCGAGGCGTGGCACTCCCTACTGGAAGCCCCCCGCCATATACACTGAGCACGAAGACTGGCCTAGGCCACAGGATGGGAAACCTCCGCGCCTCACTCACAGTAATACGAGGGTGGTACGGCATGTACGACTCGGGACAAAAACTGCCCTCGGGGGGCCTCTGGGCAAATCATCATCATCACACGGACGCTCAAGAGTGTCCCGGGGGCCGGCCGGGGTCCGGCTGTGTTGCGCCGCTCCGCCTCGGTTTGCGTACTCAGGGCTGTTGAGATACTACATAACGACGCGGTACGGCACGGTACGGCACGGTACGATAGACTCTAAAATAAAGCTGCGGGCCCGCAGCTCACGGGCCATGCAGTACTCCCTGAGGATAGAATAAGGTGTACACGGGGGCCAGCCGGCACCCGCCATACACCCATCTTCCCCAATCCCTCTCTCCCCATCGCCCTCCCTCGAGCAGCCGCCGCGATGGCATGCACACCACAGCAGCCGCTCGGGGTGACAAGGCGGCCCAAGAATTTCTGGACGCAACGGCCCTCTCGCCAACAAATACCCTCCCGCTCGGCCATTCGCTATCCAAAGGAACAATCACGATATTTCCTTTTAACCTCTTAAACCCCCACCACCAATGCTCCTGGCGACCGCTGCTTTGGGCTCATACCGGTTGAGTGAATGTTACCTGGGCTGCATTTCGTACTTAGGCTAATATCCTCTCAGCTCAGGAAAACACGGCGGAAAAGAAATCCGGAAAATCCTGAGCAATCGTACGACGGGACTGCAGCATACACAATCCTCGAAGCAAGCGAAGGCGTGGTCCAAAACTAGCCATAGCAGTTGTAGCGGCGATAGCGATAGTGGCGCGGCAGGGGGGAAGGATCCCTCCCTGCCGCACGACCTCTTATCCAAGATGTTTTAAAATTACCCCTCAGCAACGCAGACACCACCCGTTGCCGCCCACCTCACCACCGCCACACACCAACCCCTTCGCAAGGAGCGGTTCAGTCCGCGATAATCTTCTCTCAGCTCCAATCAGCAACTGCTGATGCCATGGGTGGTAGATACAGCGACGGCGGCGCCAGGCGCAGCAACCCGGCCCGCGCCTGTGTGCGGCGAGGGCCTTAGCAGGACGGCGCGCGAGTGGGGGCGTTCTGCTTGCGGCGGCTGTTCGCTGCGGCCGCGGCGGCTGCCGCCGCCGGCTGCGGATCGCTGGAAGCGGGCTCCAAGGAGTCCGACAGGTTCGTCGCAAGGCTTGATGTAAGGCTGTTGGCGAGGCTGTTGGCGAGAGTGTTTGCGAGGCTGTCGGCGAGGCTTGTGGCGAGGCTTGACGAGGCGTTCCGGAACGGCATGAGCAACGTCGCCGCAGCCGCAACCGCCGCCGCGGCATCCGCCGCCGTCGTTAGATTCCCGGCTGCTGTCATGTATTCGAGCGCGGAGGAGCCGTTGCTGGGGCGGCGGCTGATCAGGCTCGACCGACGGCGCCTGAAGGGTACGGGCGAGGCAGGGCAGAGAGTTGAGTACGGATGACGAGGTACGGCACGGCCATGTAGTTCGGCTGGCATCAGCACTATGGTCCAGTCAAGCCCGGCCCACACACCGAACAAAGACGCGTTCTGGTGAGGCGAGAGCAAGCAGAAACCAAGGACACCAACATCCTTATAGCAGAATTACGAAACTCACTTGGGTGGGTTTTCAAAGTTGAATTCGCAGCAGTCATCTTCGGACGAGGCGCTGCCGTACGAGTAACGGTGCTCCGACCCCTGCCCCCTGCTGCTGCTGCTTGGCATCGCCCTCCGCCTCGACCCGGCAGCCGCGGCCGACGAGGTGCCGTGTAAGGCGTGCCGGCTGCTGCCAAACACAACGGTGTCTTCCCCCGCCTCGCTGCTCTCTGGATCGCTGCTCATCGCCGCGCAGCTGGCGGCGGCGGCGGCCATGAGCGCCGCTCCGGGACCAGAACGCAGGCCGCAGGGGCCGGTGCTGAAGGGGCCGGTGCGAGGCATGGGCGACGACAGCAGAGACCCGGACCTTGCGGCGGCAGCGGCGATGGCGGCGGTGTTGACGGGGGCCACAACTGGGCGCGGACGCTGGTCGCAGGCCGAGGCGGAGCCGGCAGCAGCGGATGCCGCGGGGGCGCTGCCACCCGTGCGGCGGAGGCTACTGTTGGCCGGGCTCGGCTGTGATGCGGTAGCCGCCGCCGGCATGGGGCAGCCGGCGCTGATCGGCGACTCGCCCTTCGTCAGCGCCTCCACCTGCGGAGTAAGTACGCAACCAGCAACGGCAGGGCGGGGAAGGGGGTTCAGCAGGCGAGCAGCTCGGTGGCGTTGTTTGGAAGGGAGCAGGCCAGGCAGGCTTTTTTTAATTTTTTTTCAAGAATATGGTCCTAGGACCACATCCAGTACGCATGTGCACAAAGGGAAACGCCGCCAACAAAGAAGCAGCAGAAAGCAGTGCGGCGGGCTGGGCCGTCCAGCACCTTTGTTTCTAGGAGCTGCGCCAGTCTTCTGACACCAGGAAAGCGACCCAGCAAACAAGGGTCACAGACCGGGTCGCACGCGCGAATTACCTTGCAGGACAGCGAGCAGTAGCTGAATCCCTCGCGGAGGTGGCGGTGGCAGGTGCGGCAGATATCCACGCCGTTCGCGCGGCCGATCTTGGAGTGCGGCCGGTGATTGAGGAACATCACCTTCGCGCTGTTGATGATGTAGTTCTGGGGGGGGAGGGGGCACGCACAAGGAAGGAAGGGCACACGAGGTTGACAGCAGGTCCATCGTCAGGAAGCGCGCGCGCGCAAGTGAAGATCGCCAAATGGGCAACCGCACGCATACGCGTTATCGCGTCGGCGGAATGGGATCGCAGGAGTTCTCCCGTCGTACACTGCTGGGCTGGGCTGCCGCGCCTACCCAATCGGTGGGCTGCACCCCTCCGCACGCAACGGCTGCACCGCCAGTGCGCTCGCATGAAACGACAAAAGCTGCCGGGTTAGAGGAGCCCGCATTGGGCAGCGCTGTTGCCGCACGCAGTTCTGCCTCGAAAAGGTTCGTGAAGTGCCGCAGCGCAAGTCGGGTGCCACAAACTGGAGCGGACGCGGCTTTCCCCAATCCTCGGCGTGCTCACGACGTTCCGCTCGTGGGCTCGAAAACCCTCAGAACACACACCTGCACGCCTGTGGTGTCGACGTAGGCGTTGATGTCGCAAGCACGTACCACATCGCAGTAGACGTACCGACGGACCTGCGCGGGGACAGGGGCAAGGCGTAGCGCGCTGCAAGTGAGTGATTGGATTAGGGAGAGAAGGGGCGCTTTTGGATGCCCGAGGGAGAAGGAAGACAATGCGCTTCTGGATCTATGGCAGAGGGGACAGGGACCTTTCGGCGTCTTAGTGGAATTGAAGCGACTGATATAGGCGCTTGAGTCGAGTTGTAGCAAAAATGGGGCCCGCGCTGTACGCGTGCCGCCGTGAGTCAGGCGTGTGCAGGACGTACAACAAAATGAGATAAGGAACTGTTGTAGCTATCGTTACGGTGCTTGCTATCTAGAAGCTGCTCGTTTACGCGCTTCAAGACGACGACGTTGCTCTCCCTTGGAAGCGCGCACGTGACAGGAAGTTACGCGGAACGGTGTGTACTATATGGCATGGAGCACAAGCTGTCACATGCGAATGCTGCGCACGCTTCACCAAACAACCGGGCCGCGACACTCATACCAGATGTTGCTGGCACGGTAAAGCGACAGCGTACCTGGATGACTTGGTGCCCAGCATGAGCACCCATACAGTGCTGGCACACGCTGTGCGGATTCACGCCACATGTGATGCAGAAGAACGTGCACTGCATGTACACATCAGCCACAAGCAAGGATGTTCAGCAAGTTGGAAAGTCGCTGACCAATTGGTCGCCAATTATAGGGAAACTCGACATCGATGACAACAATTGGCGCATGCCGCGCAGCAAAACGAGCACGGTCACTTGCCCAGCATCCGTTTTCGTCACCGCGGAACAACCCACCTCGTTCTTCTTGTGGTGACGATGCCGCTCACAAGGTTGAAAGTATGTTGCTCCGAGAAAAGATGGCACCCACGAAGCGCAGGCAGTGACCGAAGTCCTGGCCGGTCCTCGGCAAGCGCTCGACGTCACTCCCAACGAGCGCGACACAGCATTTGCGAGCTTGGAAGGCTGACCTTGGATGTCAAAATGGTCATCACTGCAACGAGGCTCAGGAAAGTCAGCAATTGGGGTTGTCGCAAGGTCGCAAGTGGTACTGTGGGAAATCAGGTCGGAGGTCCCCACCGCTCACCTGCTCCGCTCCTCTGAGGCTTCCAGGTCATATGAGTAATTACATAAAGCCCCGAGCCCAACCTGCAGGACAGCGTAAAGGAAGTGGCACGTGCAGACTTAGCGACCAACACGCGCGCTCCCAAGCTTCCGTGGTCGCAAAGCAGCGCTTTTGGTCTAGTGTCCATGTCAATGCCACTTACCTTGAATGGCGACCCGAGCGCGCTCAGCGGGAGCTCTGCAGCGCGAAGCATCCGTCAAAAGAGCGCGGAGGTGTTGCGAGGTCGTCGCGCACTACAAGTCTGGAAGTTTCCAGTCAAAATGCTCCGTGTGAATGTGGAGCGACTATTGAATTGTATAAGCGATAACTTTTAATGGGGTCGATTAACGACCGCCCCTGTCCACCGTCCGTACATTGACGAGATAGCGATTCCGCTTTTGGCGACTGATGACCAATTTTAGGGTCTCAAATTTATTCATTTCCATATTGATCCTAGATGAATGTTGCCGTCCAGTGAATGTTGACTCGTCGCGACCAATCCTTGTACCGCGAAATCTCCGGCCCCGAAATATCTCGCTGGGACAGGCCCAAGGGCCATGGCTGGGCTCAGCCTGCGCCCGCCGTGCCACATTCCGGCTGTGACTGAACGCATCGAATGATGCTGTGCAATTGAAGGCCATATAATTGACCTCCCGTCTTCTCTGAGCATGTAGGAGTCAGCCATGCCCAGTGTTGGGTAAGGCGACCCCCCATATCGGAAAATACTCATGGTGATATAATATTCAGTTACACGAAAAATAATTGCACCTTGTGCTTATGCGCGACTTGCCTTCATCAGCAAGGCGCACGCCGGTTGCTCCAGTTCGCATTCCCACATTTACCAGCTATCATGTCTTGTTGTGCTAAAGGAATAAAAACTTGATGATTGCAAAATATGGTACTGCAGGATTCCCTGTATGAAACTAGTGTTACAGGGAACGGTGACTCCGCAAGCATACCAACTCACAGCAGGAGAGGTCAGGTATAAATCGACCATCAAGTGCGCTTGTTAAAAATTCTGTTTCGTAGCGACAGCTCCAATTGTTCCGGCAAGGAACGTCACAAAAATTGACCCCGCATGCCTCGCGAGCCCTGTACTGGCAAAGATTTGGTGGCTTGAAGCAGAAATACACCGTTATGCAAACGTGTGCATAATGCCCAGCAAAACTGTGATCAGCGCCTTGAAGACTACTATAACTGCACGGGATGATAATACCAAAAATATCCTCCCAGACACATATACAGAACCATCAACCAGAACAACTCTCACTCGGTGCATGCCAGAGGAAAGCGACCGGGATTACATACAATTGGACGGCTCGCATGTTCTTAACAAGAATGTAGCCGACAGGAGCACCAGGGTTCATTTTTGTACTGCCCTGTCATCCGGTCAACATTTTCACGCGTTCTTATTCAATTGGTATGGAATTTCAATGTGCACAGGTTACGGGTTAGAGTTGTGAAGAGTGAACGTAGTTTGGGGCGGGGGACGACAGGGCCTTACGTCAATAAAGTGCCCTGATACGCTTGATATTAGTCGCCTTCATGTGCTCCATGAAACCAATATGGTCCTTAAACGCGTCATCGCGGATGCATTGCCTGTACCATTGCGAAGGCCTGTCTTAGCACTTTGTTGAAACTCGAAAGCCCTTTGCTGTAGTCATTGCTTAACAATTGCGCTTACCTAAGAACCGCGTTTTATACGTGACAATTCCGTCTGTGGAATCTGCAATAGTATTTCAGCAGGCTGTCGTCTACGATGCGTGCCGTGCACGGGGCGGGGCGGGACAGGCGGGCCTGCCAGGACTGGGCGTGGTCGACGTACCCAGCCCCGCCGCAGCCACCTTGGCCATGCACACGGTGGTGTGCGCCGGCAGGGAACTGTCCATCCCCTGCTGCGTCACGGCATCCCAGCGGCTCTTGGTCTCCAACATCGCGCCTGTGCTGCCTGCGACGCGCTGTGTGAACGGTGTGGCCGGGTCGCGTGGCTGGCTGCGAGCCGGCGGGTGTGGTGTGGAGGGGGGGGCGGGGGCTCGTCATTGCGTGCGGCGCGGTGATTGTCAACGCGCTGTGTCCCGCAGATGAATGGCGTCCCTTCACGAATGCCGATGTCGACATCTTCACGGCCGGCGTGGAGTCACCGGCATCCACCGTCACGCTGTTGGAGGCTTCCTGACGGTGCTGGAGGACCTCGGCCCGCTGCCAATCCGCCCAGGCTCCATCACAAATTCACAATGGCGGAGCGGTCACTGTGTCATGCCCCAGCACCGGCATGAACGATTCGCGGGCATTAGTCCGTGACGGCCGAAGCCTGCTGTGGGGCACGACAACTGAATCGGTGTAGCCCTCAGGACGGCAGCGGGTCAGTCGCCTAGGACGCCGGGCGAGTGTGTTGCATCCCATGCAGGCCATGGGATGCGAGGCTGTCGGGCTCAGAGCCATACACTTTGGCACATTGGCACAATGACCAACCCCTGACTGACGTCTTACCTCCGTCTTCACACGGAGGCAGGCAATTTAGGTCATGCTCCGCTGCGTTCCGACGCTAACCAGCGCTAACTCATGGAGCACGACCTGCTCTCCACGTTCGACCGTTGCGCCGACAGCGCTGGCCGAGTACTCGATAATCCAAACCACGTATACTACAAAAAAATGGATTTCATGCAGGTTTCAGGTTTCGGACGGCGCCGCTGTCGGCGCAGAGGCCGCCGAACTTGGAGAGCAGGTCGTACTCCGCGTGTTAGCGTCGGAGCGGGACCTAAACCTCTTGAATCTCTTGCCCCCGGCTGCTGCACCCGCCCCCGACCTCCCTGTTGTCTTTGCCTCAGGACTATTGACGGGTATCTTGGTGGTTTGCATTTGCTGCGCCGCGGCGGCTGGGTTTCTGTCTCTTTCGTCTCCTTCAGTACCCGACATGTGCCCGGTGTTTCCGCCTTTTGGTCTGGAGCCCACTGTAGCAGTTACTACTGAGTACAACTAACTCACACCCCGGGGGGCCTCAACCCCAGGGTGGGGGGGTGGGTGTCATCGGTCTCACACCACCCCCTCTGGAGCGAATCCATCCCGCCTACCATTGTCACCATTGCCGTACTCGGCTGGTCGCTAGACTAGGGGACATCGGTCGTCCGGGCTGGAGCCAGTGCTGGCCGGCGCACTGACTCGTCGGTACCGGCCTCAAATCCAAACCCGTTCCTCACTAATCGTTTCCTCCCACAGCACGTCTTCCCATGCACCTCCACACGGCTCACTCCACAATAAATCGCAGCACGTTGTGCCCCCTGCACATGTATAAGGTCCCTGCCCTGTCGACCCGCGGGTCTCCTCCACCCCCTGCCCCTGCCGCCACGGGTCTCCTCCACCCCCCCCTGCCGTCCTCAGCTGCTCGCGACCGGCCCCAGCGGCACCGCCTCCCCCTCCTCCTCGTGCTTCTCCTTGCCCGGCTCAAAGTCATCCAGCGCTCGTACGGCATCCATGTCATCCCGGGTGGTGCGGATGCGGGGCTTGGTCTCCTTGACTGGCATCCGCTGGATGGCCGCCATGGCCTCGGCGCCCTCAGGGCCGTACCGGTCGTACATTTCCTGGAGTTTGGGGGATGTGAGTGGGTTGGTGGTGGAGGGAGAGCTTGCCGAGGTGGGGCTGGGGTCGAGGAGCGAGGAGGGACCAGTGGGTGAAGGCGATGACCCATGGGGCGGCCGGCGGGACTTCGATGATGGCAACCCCCCCCACACACACGGTTTGTCGGCCGTGGATTCACGGATTCTCTTTAACCCCCCCCCCACACACACGCAAACACTCCATCCCCAACCCTCATCTCTTTCCCCTAACCATTTCCACCGGTATCCTCACTGATCCCTACATTGCACGCGCAAGCACCGGCTCCCGGCCCCCCCAAAGACCATCAAACCCCTCATCGAGGCCCCCGGGCCCCCCCGGCCCCCTCACACACACCTTCACAGTTTCTCTCGCGTACACGGGCAACCCCCTTCACATGGCCTACCCCTATCACCCCCAGCCCCCCCACCCGCCAGTCCGTACATGCATGTCTGCACCGCGGTCTGCCTTCATGGAGCGTATAGTGTAGGACATGATGGCTTGTCGAGTGACGGGGTCGATGTACGCGGCGGGGGGGCTCTTACGCCGGGTGGCAGTCAGCGAGGCGCTGGTCGCCGCCTCCAGCTGGCGCTGCTTCTCCTAGGAGACCGGCGGCCGGGGGGGGGGGGGTAAAGGATAATCCGAGGATCCATGGCGGAGGGAGGGGTGAGGAGAAGGGGAAAGAGGCGGGCTGGGGTTAGTCCAGGGATGGGGGGGTTTAGAGGTAGGGGGCGTTTGCAGTTGCGTTGCGTCTTCGCGTTGGGCGCCCGGTGGGGCGTATTGCTCGTCTGCAGGGCGTCAAAGCGTGTTAAGGTGTGGGTATGTTTGCCGCCCGCTGCGGCACCCTATCCCCCGTTCCCGGGGGCCAGCTGTCATCCGCCGCCACCACTGTCCTCCTCCTTTCCCTGCCCCTCCCCTCCTAATCCCTCCACCTCCTCCGCACTCCCTTCCACCCTCCACCAACACCACGACGCCGCCCCCTCGCTAGTCAGCCGTACAGGTTCGGAACCCCCTCCCAGTTGTTGCAGTGCCTCTTTCCCTCCTCCGTCCCTCTCCCGTCCATCACTCACAACGATATCCCAGTGCGCTGCCGGCCCCTCACCGCCGGGCCCCCCCCTGCCGGCCCCCTTGCATCCCCCTGCCGGCCCCCCTGCCACCCCCCCCTGCCGGCCCCCCTGCCACCCCCCCTGCCGGCCCCCTTGCACCCCCCTGCCGGTCCCCCTGGCACCCCCCCTGCCGGCCCCCTGCCACGCCCCCTGCCGCCCCACCGCCACCCCCCTGCCGCCCCCCTGCCACGCCCCCTGCCGCCCCACCGCCGGCCCCCTGCCGGCTTCCCTGGCCACACACCCTGCCGGCCCCGCTGGCCCCCCACCCCCGCTATCCTACCCATGTCGTGTAACCGATTTTACGCCAACCCCCACCGCCGCCCCCACAGCCGCCGCCACTGCATCTCCCAACGTATGCAACAAGCGGTTACCTTCTCAGCTTCCTAGTACACGTGCCTTCCTCACGACCCCCCGCTTGGACCTTCCAGCTAGCACCCAGCGACCCGCCTAGTGGACTGCCCTGGCGGACACAAACCCATCCCCCTGCCCTGGCGGACACAAACCCATCCCCCTGCCCATTGCCCCCCCCCCCCAACTTCTCGCCACTTACCCCACCCCCCCGCACCCCACCAGCACCACTCCCACTTCCGTATGAAACCCGGGACACCATCCCTGCCCCTTCCCGCCCACCCTGTGCGCTCAACCCCGCCCAAATTCGCTCCCGCTTGTCACCCCCACTCCCTTCCCACAACCCAACACCCCGCGCTGAGCAGCCCCGGAGCCCCCTCCCCACCCCGACTACTATCTATCCTGCTGACACCCGCTACCCTAATAAGGCCCGCCGTCGCCTCTCCCACCCTCCCTCGCGCCGCCTGCATGGCGCCCGGCGGCCCTCCCCTTCGAGCCGCCTGCGCCTGACAGCTGCCGACACACGCCATGTCACCCTAAGGCCTTTTTCCCCCCTCAACTCCCATTCGGTCACTCTCCCCCCCTACCCCAAGCGCCCCCACTGCGCCCTCCGGGCCAGGACCCCAACCCCACACTCCAAGACCCCACACCCTTATGGGGGCTTCGCACTTTGCCACGTACGACCAATCCGTGTTCCTCCGCACTTTGCCACGTACGACCAATCCGTGTTCCTTCCCACTTTGCCACGTACGACCAATCCGTGCTTCCTCGCACTTTGCCACGTACGACCAATCCGTGTTCCTTCCCACTTTGCCACGTACGACCAATCCGTGTTCCTTCGCTGCGCTACCCCCCTACGACTACCCCCCGCACCCCCCTTACCAAGCTGTTCGGCGTCACCGTGCTAGTGTTCCAGCCCCCCAGCTGCTGGCAGGGGCTCTTGGCGCGGTCCAACGTGGCCGCATCTCGGTCCGCCTTGCAGGCAGTGCTCCCCGTCAGCTTGCGCACATCCTGGGGGGCCGGAAGCAGGAGGAGGAGGTGGGGGAGGAGGGGAAGGGGCATAAAAACCGGTTACACGACACGGATAGGACAGCTGGCGCATTGGCTTCGGACATTTAGTTGTGGGCGCGTGCTGGAGCACTAGGATTGGCTACCGAGGGGACTGTGGAGGAGGGTTGCAGGGAAGACCATGTGGAGGACGGGGGGGCAGTAGGAGCGGGCGTATGGTCAGGGTAGGTCGGGGCGGCAGTGGAGGCGGTGGATCTGGCGAGCTGTGGGGAACGCAGGTGGTGCAGGAGTGGTCCGTGTGGAATGGTCGGTGCGGAACTGGTCGGTGCGGGAGTGGTCCGTGTGGAATGGTCGGTGCGGAACAGGGTAGGAGCGCAGCGCGCCGGGTGGGTGGATGCTCCGGGGGAGTAGTTCCTCAGCTGGTGGGGGCTTAAGGAGAATCCGCAAATCCACAATGTGTGTATGGAGGAGGGCGAGAGGGGCGGCGTGGCAGGTGACATTGCGCGGGCGCTGACGTCACCGCCGTCCGCTGATGGCTAGTACGGCAGCTGCTGGCACATCCAGCTGCCGCAGCCGCGCCGCTCCCGCTCTGCAAACTTGAGCGCCATGACCCGCACTGGGCTCCTAGCCTGCCGTCACAGCGGTCACTGATGCTGCGTGCTGTCGGGGCTTTGCTCCAGCAGCAGCAGGCCGCAGCTGCTGCTGCTGCTGCTGGCCCATGTGAGTCGCGGAATGCGATGTGCACGTGCACACACACACACGCACACACACACACACGCGCGCACACACGCACGCACGCGCACACACGCATGCGCACACACGTTCGCACGCACACACGCATGCGCACACACACACACGTCCCTGCCCCGCGTCCCTGACGCCGCGTCCCCTGCTGCCGTATCCCCTACTGCCCCCGTGAGCCCCTTGCTGTGCGGACCGGCGGCCGTCATCCGTGTTCATCCGTGCCTTCCGACTGGCCCCCTTTGCGAAGCAGGGGCCCACCCACAAGTTCCTGGGGCGCGCAGAGGTCGCCTTACCCTGCTATTGATCAGCTCCGGCGCCAGTGTATTGGATAAGAGCGTCTCCGAATAGTGGGTATGGTGCTTCCCTGGTTGAAGTGCGACGCTTTCGTTCCATACGGGTCCCCGAAGACCCAGGATGTCGGGCTTGCTTTCGATAGTCGCCTTTTTTGCATCTTTGACCTGTTGGCCATTGAATAAGCCTTATTATAGGTGACACGTGTTGGTAGGTAATGCGTGCAAGGCCACTGCAAGCGTACCTTATCGGACACTGGCAAGCGGACAACTGAGTCGTGCAATGAATAATTGACCTTCCCAGTTCTCCCGGGTATAGCTTGCATTGGAAGGGTGGGTGCTCGTCGCGTGGGTTCCTCCATGTATTCCTGAACTTCTTGAGCGGCACTACCTGCCTCGCTCATTTCGCAAATCAGCTGATGCGCAGAAGGTTGGATATAATTGAAAAACAGGGTCTGCTGCTAATAGATTGATGTTGCAATGGAATTACAGCAAGGAAAATCACGCAGTCACAGTACTCCGCGACTTCGAGCGTGTCACTTTGAGCGTAACTTCCAAAGTTTAAGGATTATGCACGACAAAATTGCTAAAACAACGAAATGGGATGTGAAAGCCAGGCTCGTTTCATTGCCATCATAGGTGTACGTTCGACTTGGACGAGCATTTTATAGAAGGTGTTCAGACAGCCTGCGGGCCCTTAGCGTCCAGCATGAACTTTCCAATCTTTACCTGCATAGCAGTGAGCACAATACGCTGATTAGAGTGCATTATTAAAGCACATGTGCCCTCGAGTAGGTTGGATCGTCGCTCGCCAGCACCGTCTGTTGGCCGCGTTTCCCGTTCCCAGCAAATTCAAACGCCTTACAGGATGCAACACCTCTCACATCAAAAGCACGGGCCAGTCAACGTGCAAGAGGCAGACACGCAGAGACACGCGCCTAAAATTGCTATTAACAACGCGCTAATGGCCACCATTGGCCCCGAGCCCGCGGTGGCGACCAAGGACACAGACTGCGCCCAAGTTTGCTATCAATGCCTGGTGCGCTTCGGTGCTTGCTCAACCCCAACACGGCGCACTTCCCAACCGCCGCCATCACTGTCCCACGCACCTCCATGGTGTCGGCCCACTGTCCGTCCTCCGGGCTAAGAACCACCATCATGTAGTCGCCCTCCATGGAGCCCTGCGAGGGATCGTCAACGGCGCCAGCACAATGACAATCGTCACCGGGGGTTCTCCACGTCCAGGGTTCCAGGCACACCCGAAAAGAAAGAAAGTGAAGCCTCAACCCCCGGGATTCGCGCGAGCCTTTCACTGATACTTGCATGCCGTACGCACCCCTCAGCGAGACGGCACTTGCCGGCTGCTAGCCTCCAGCCGCACAGCAGGCGCAACCTAGGCAAGGACGGGGGCAGGACAAGAGGAACACCATACAAACACCCGTTCCCTGGGACCCAAGAAGCAGGGCCCGCTACCATCTGCGCCGTACGAAGTCGTACCTGGGACGTGGCCAGAGCACAGCCCGAGGTGTACTCGTGGCTCTTGCCCGGCAAGATGATGGGCTGCTCGCCCACGACACCGGGGCCCCTGGGAGGAGGGACGGGCGGGGGCGGGAGGATGGCGTAAAGATCCGGTTTCACGGCATGGCGCATTACCTGCACTAGAGGGACTGGGAAGGAAGGACGGGGAGCAGCGGGGGGGATGGTTAGGAGGTGGGCAGCGCATCTCAGCGCATGCCTTAAAACTACCGGGAATACTCCAGTGTTAGGTTTAAGCGTGGCTAAAAACTAACACAGCGGTGGTTGTTGCTAGCTTGGGAACGTGCCAGAGAACGTCAGCTTCGTCAAACGCATGTCCCAACTCTCGCATGTCCCAACTCTCGCGTTGATGAAAGCTCCGGAGGAAGCTGACTACACCTCCTCGGTCGGGCGCTTTGGTGCAGCCGTACCTGGCAGGGCCGCACCCCGCCCCCTACCACCATCACCACCCCGCCCCTGCCGTACCGCCACCGCCGTACCGCCACCTCCGTACCCCCACCACCGTACCCCCACCACCGTATCGCCACCGCGACGCACCTGACCTCCTCCGTCTTGCCCCGCCCGTCCATGATGACCCAATGCCGGTTCCGGAGCTGTACGATGGTGTCGGTTGTGTCGTTGGCGATGGTCACGTGGTAGGCGAACATGTAGCGCCCGGCGGCGGGACTGGACTTGGTGGGCAGGAAGAAGCTGCGGGGAACGGGGATGGGACGGGGGACGGGGATGGGACGGGGGAACGGGGATGGGACGGGGGACGGGGATGGGACGGGGGAACGGGGATGGGACGGGGGACGGGGATGGGACGGGGGAAAGGGGATGGGACGGGGGACGAGGATGGGACGGGGGACGAGGATGGGACGGGGCCCAGAAGCAAAGTGGTTGCGGCACGCTCCGGCAGCCGGTGTGTGTCGGAGGCGCCAGGGAGCGGCCGGGCGGGACCAAAGGTGGCACACAGCTACATCCGTGAATGGCGGCGAGCCACAGCAGCCCTGCCAGGTGCCCCTTTCCCCATTCCTGTATACTTTCCCCACCATCAGCTCCGCCGAGTTGCTGGCGCTACACCGCAACCCCTTCAAACCCACCCACCCAGCTGCACTTCCCAAGTTCAGTAACCGGGTCTTTTTGCAACCCACCCAGCCACCCAGCCATGCAGCCGCCCACCTACACTTTTCCACGTCGGTAAATCGTGTTTTTTGCAACCCAGCCAGCCAGCCAGCCAGCCAGCCAGCTAGCCAGCCAGCAGCGATAACGCCCTCCTGACCGCCCCTCCGGGGGCCCTCTCCCTCCCCCCTTTCCTCGCCTGCCCTCCCCTCCTCCCCTTCCCTCACCTCTGCACCTGCACCCGGATGCCCTGGGTGACTGCCGTGCTGTTGGTGGACAGCAGCCCCGCCTCCAGCGCCGCGGGTCCGAGCTCCGCCTCCAGCTGCGCGATCTGGCCCTTGATCTTGGCGGCCTCCTGCGGCTCCAGAACCACGCAGGCGGCAGGGGGTTGGATATGAGGATCGGCGGCAGCGGGTTCAAGGAGAATCCGCGAAAAAAACAACCATCGGCGGCAGGGGGTTTAAGGAGAATCCGCGAAAAAATCAACAAACGGCGGCAGGGGGGTAAAAGAGAATCCGCGAAACAAAAATCGGCGGCAGGGGGTTTAAGGAGAATCCGCGAAACAAAAATCGGCGGCAGGGAGGAGCGGTGCGGTGCGGCTCCACGCGATGAAGCCTATGGCGTATGTCACGGCACCCGGGAAAGGGAAGGTAAGGACCCGCCCTCCCAACGCCCACCGAACGGGATGCAGTCGTCACTCACCGCGCACGGGTACCTCTCAACCCGGCACCACCCATCCTACACACCCCCTCCTCCCCTGACCAAGTGCCCACCTACCGACCTCTCTCAACCCTACCCTGACTTTCCCGGCTGCAGTAGCCGGGGCCCTGCCCACAAACGACCTCTCTGACCGCCCCTGCGCACCAGCACCGCGGGACCCTTCCACCCCGCCTGACAGCGAGCATGGCGGGGGACGGCCCCTCGGGGCCTGGCCCCAGCGACTGCGACTAAGCGCCCGAGCAGCCGGACAGTGCGTCAGGCTCACTGTCCTCACATAAGGCCCGCGAATTCGCAAGGTGGTGCCAACGGTTGCCTGCCCCACATGTATGAGCAACAAACGTGGCAGCAGCAAAGCGAGGGAAGGTGCTGAGGGAAGGACTTTAAGAAGCCGGGTGACTCGGGGGGGAGGGGCAGCGGAAAAAACGCAAGCTAGCTGACCCGTCGCCGCGCGGGGGCTGTGGAAGGAGGGGGGCTCGGAGGATGGGGTTTTAGGGTCGTCATAACCGAGGGAGGAGCGATGTGGGTCGGCCTAGGGCTGCGGAGCGGAGTACCACCACATCTCGGTTTGGGAGCTTCTCATTTTTCCCTCCCTCTCCGTCGTTGATGTCTGGGACTGATGCTCCTGCTGCAACAAGCCAAATCGCACGAACACTCTAATGCTCCTCCCTCCCGCTTCCGTCGCCCTGGCCACTTTACAGGTCTTGTTGTAAACCTGCCCCACCAATGGCCCAGTTTCCGGCAAGAACCGCGACTGCAGAAACCCGGCTCCGCGAGCTTCACGTTTTGGGCATGTCTGTGCGCTGCCACCCACCTCGTAACGCTCCTCCCTGATAGCTCGCTCCAAAGACGTCTTCGCGACCATAACTGGGTCCTTGCGGTTCAGCTCCTCCAGCTCTTCTTTGAGCCGTGCGGCGGATTTGAAGTCCTCGCCTCTGACTGCATCGAGATGGTTGTACGTGGCACGGACGCCGCTTGATGTTATCAATGTATCGGAAAAACTTCCATACCCTGGTTACAGATTGATTCGATTCGACGCCAAAACCGAGAGCGCTGCGGTGGGCACAGTCCGCCGTCTGAGGGATGTGTGGGCGGTTGGCTCACCTGCACGCCTCATCTCCGACTCAATATCTTTCCGACGCTGAACAAGTTCCGATAGGCCGTATGAGCTGCTAGCCTCAGTTCCAGCCTCGGCGGCGCGAGGGACCACCCGTAAGCTATGGCTGCCTGCCGAGCGACGAAAGACTGCTGACCGCCCCGACGTGCCCGCGATTGGCCGATGCAAATTGGTCGTTGACCGGAACATTGGGCAGGCCATTCCGCAAATAGGAGGGTCCGGGCGACACAAGGGTGGCCGAGGCCTGCAAGTCCTCCGAGAGCCGAACTGCAAAGGTGTGTGACAGAAGTAACAATTGCACGGTATCCTGTAGGATGGTCCGCCAATGGGACACGCGGAAAAATTGGACTGGAATGGAACTTTCGGTGAGGGCCTTGCACGGCGACGGAGGCATTTAGCATCCAGAGCGACACCTTACAAATCCTTTTTGTTCCCGCTTTAGACGTCGGCTCTATCCCGATTTTCTTTCATACCATATCCAAAATGGTGCGTTTTTTATTGGCCCGGATAGTGCGTGTG
This sequence comes from Yamagishiella unicocca, assembly GCA_003116995.1. NCBI lineage: Eukaryota > Viridiplantae > Chlorophyta > Chlorophyceae > Chlamydomonadales > Volvocaceae > Yamagishiella > Yamagishiella unicocca. The sequence continues at coordinate 689,254 of BDSL01000039.1, forward strand.
CGTGCCCAACACATCTAGCGTAAGGTCCTGAAGCTCTTAGCAGGATGTGATCCTGATTTTGTGGACGTTTTGCAGGCGTCCGAGCAGACCTACATCATGATCAAGCCTGACGGCGTCCAGCGTGGTCTGGTCGGCGAGGTGATCAAGCGGTAGGTGCCCTTACAAAGCCCCCCTTTCACATACGGCGACGATTTTGTATAGCAAACTTGTAAGCAATGCTGGTGCAATGTGCGTTCAGTGTTTTTATGTGACCGACCCATACATGCTCAACCTTATGGTTGCCATTTGCAAGGGAGGAAGCATTTCTGCTACACGGTAGCAGGCCTAAATCGATACTTAAGTTGTTGATGGAATTGTGAGAGCACCAGCGGTCACCAGTTTACAGCTATAGCCAAGGCGGCGCGCGCGAGGCACAGCCCGTGCGAGTCTACAATTGCCTGGCTTTTCCGTCCTGCCGCACTTCTAATAACAAAGTCTATAATACGACCCGTTGGCGATCGAGGCATCTCTGCCTCTCATTACTACTACTACTATTACTACTAACATTACTACCACTGCGTCCACTGGACGTTTCCCTGCTGGCAGGTTTGAGCGGCGCGGCTACACCCTGAAGGGGCTGAAGCTCATGAGCGTGGAGAGGTCCTTGGCTGAGAGGCATTACGAGGACCTAAAGTCCAGACCCTTCTTCAGCGCCCTGGTCGACTACATCTGCAGGTGCGGGATTACCGGCTGACCTGCCTTGCGCAGGCCGTTGCCTTTCACGGAAGAACTTGTTGACGGATCGTGTATGACGAGGTGACGGCAGCTCAGATGGGCGACCATGCCGTCCGTTACCTGTACGGCAGTCCGCGACACAGTAACGCCGTGGGATCAGGCGAAGCTGGAAAACCTTTTGGCTCAGATTCGTAGAGCGCGAAAAGAGCCACCGCGGGGATGACCAGATGGACTGGTATTGGTGTTATATGTGCGGCCCTTGATGGAAGTCCGTTATGGGGGACACCTGTTACTGCCGAGAGCCAGTACAACATGTAATCTAATCTAACAGTAACGCCAGAGCCGAACTGGCAACAGGATGTGGCACCCGAAGCTTCAGACCTATCTATCCTTGCCCGCCCACCCAAATACACATCCATCCCCTCCTTGACGTCTTCGCCTCCCCCCCCTGCCTCACGTCCCCTCCCCGCCCGCAGCGGCCCCGTCATCGCCATGGTGTGGCAGGGCGCTGATGTTGTGGCCGGCGGCCGCAAGCTGATCGGCGCCACCAACCCCCTGAACTCGGAGCCGGGCACCATCCGCGGTGACTTCGCCATCACGGTCGGCCGCAACATTATCCACGGCTCGGACAGCGTGCAGAACGCCGACCGCGAGATCAACATGTGGTTCCCCGAGGGCGTTGCTGAGTGGACTCCGGTCGCTACGCCCTGGATCTACGAGTAAGCGCCTATTCCCATCCTTCTGGCGCGTTGTGAAGGACGGGCTCGCCCAACCCACACACCCACCCACCCGCCCGACCCGGGGATGGAAGCGCTCCAATTCGGCATCAGCGGCGTGGTGTGGCGCCGGACTCCGTCCCGTTTAAAGATTCGGAGGATGGAGTCTGCTTTGTTACCGGGTACAGCAAGACGCTGATGGCGTCGATTGGGCCTGGATCGCCGAGTGGTGCGGTGTGGTGTGCGTGGTGCGGCGCGTGTGGGATGACGGCGTGGTGTTATCTGCTACGAAAGGCGTGGGGACCATTCAATGCGGCATCGCTGCGCGAAAGGAAGAGGCGGGATGGTGGTGGCCGAGACGACCGGCAGGGGGCTCGTGGAGCGCTGCGGAACAGGACGAGGTGCGGGCTGCAGAGGGAGCGTTTTTGTGACGCGCCCGTTAGCTTTTTGCTTAGATTGGAATGCGCATGAACCGACCAATTACGCCTCTGGGTGGAATTCCCTAGGTTTCGTGTCCGAGCAGGGCGCCGCACCTCGATACCGAACTGCTTGCGATCAGTGCTCTGGAGCTGTCGGCTATGTAAGCGGCGAAAAATTTGGCATCATTCTTTGGATTTCAACCGAACCAGCGCGCTGCATATGTCACCCAACCACGCTGACCAGCCGTGCGCAGTAACAGCATTACGTGACTGGTTTGTGAAGCTGTTCTAAAAATATATCATTACATGGCGAGCAGCGGCAACAACACGATGCCAGAATTTTAAGTGGAATGTCCGGGCCTGTCGGTTCAGCGATCAGCTCGCAGTAGGAAAGCAACGTTGTGGCAAAAATACTAGAGCTCGGGGGATCCCTATGACAACATTCAGGGGCTTCCGCCGTAAGTAGGCTAACCGCACAAATCGACCTAAAACTCATAGATCCTCTCCAATAGCATACTACAAGGACTGCGACTTTTACATTTACAAAGTTGGCTCGTAATCGGAAGTGCGACATGCACGCTCCACTGGTCCACTCGACCACTCCAATGGTAAGGTACGACATCAGTTTCAATTTTGCGGGAACCTGTTGGGGACTGGGTAGGTCAAGGCTGTCAAGTTCAGCTCCCATTGTCTAAACTTTGAAATTGTAATCATACCATGACACAACATTGATAGTCCTCTAATCGCTTACCTGTGCGTCGTCGACTGACTCGACGAACTTGAAATGGCAACGGCAACGTTAGCGTCAGGCGACGTTGCCCGAATTAAGACAAAGCATGAATTTGCAAACGGGGTTGTCCTGCGGGTGAGGCGCGTACCATTGGCTACAATTGTCAAGGCTCGGCAAATGCGCGCGGGTTCCGGTAAACATCCTTCCCGAACCCTTCTGCTCACTTAAACAGGTATCCGAGCTTCAGGAGGTGGGCGGCAGGAAGCATCGGTGCATCCTTTCGGACGGCAGCGCGACCATTCGAGGTGTCCTGGCATCCCAATTTGCCGACCTCGTCGCTTCGGGGGACCTCTCCAATGGTTGCCTCATCAAGATCAATGTCTACGTGACCAACACTGTTGGTAATGAAGAGGTCCTGCTGGCCACGGACCTCAACGTCGTTGCGCCCGGCTCGGGCAGCCAGCCGATGGACACGGACACTGCCCTGACCGCCCACAACACCACACCCGAGGCCAACGTTAAGACGGTTGCAGGCAAGACACAGGGCGCGGTGCCAGGTGCCAAGGAGAACAGCACGCCGTTGCTGTCGCCACCGACTGAGTGAGTTCCGCGTGGTGTCTGCGCCTGGTGCTGAGGGTGTCGAGGAAGACCCGTGGATGCGAGAAGAACCGAGGAAAACCGTTTAGCAAAGACGGGTGCTGAGGGTGGGATGGGGTTTTTGGACATTCGACATGGACGGATATGCGACAGAGCTTGCATGGGCCGGAAGCACACATACGACTTCTCTTCAAAACGGGGCCTTCTGTACGATGGATCACGGCCTGCCGGCAGTCGCGCCGAGCCCTCCCTCCCAACCACTTCGGACCGGCCCCTTCCCTTCCCACCCCTGCCCACGCGCGCAGCTTCAAGTTCGGCAAGACGCCTGGTCCCTCAGGCCTCACGCCGGTGCCCTTCCTCTCCGGTACCCCCACCCCTACGCCCCTGACCCTCAACAAGACAGCCGCCACGCCTCCCAGCATGACCGTCAGCGACCGCAAGTGCGTCTGACCTACTGCACCCTGTTGCAGTGCATCGGGGCCTTATTGGTGGTGGGGTTGGAGGGGATCCGCGCGGTGGCAGTTGGCGACCGGAAGGGAGGTTGGGCGAAGAAACCCGTCGGCGTGACACAGGATAACGGGTTGGCGCGGAGGGTATGAGAGGAAAACCCGTGGGTCGGCACTGACTAGGAAAGCAGATTGGGAAATTGTTTGGTACACACGTTTGGAGATGCATGCTGGAGGACGCATGAGAACTTGGTTTCGGTAACGAGGACGGGGGTTGCGGAAGAGAACCGGTTACCCGGCGAGGGTATGAAGGCGGGCCTCGGGTGCAACACGAAAAACCCAGGCACAATGTCAGTATAGGGACATGTGATGTCGTACGTGTTCCTTACTTCATTCGTTTCCCCGCAGGAACCACCACAAGATCGAACAGCTGAACCCGTACGACACCAATTGGTGCATCAAGGCCAAGGTGGAGCGTAAGGCCCCTCTGCGCAGCATGTCGATCCGCGGGGCGGACATCAAGATTCTCACCGTTGACCTGGTGGACGACACCGTGAGTAGTTGCAGTGGAGCCGGTTGTTCGTTGAGTCGTTGGTTGGTTGCTCGATTAGTTGGCGTGGGGCGCCCTGGCGAAGAAGGTTCGGCGCAACCAAGCCGTCCCCCCTCCTGCGTTCATTGCTTGAGGACCTTCCAGTGTCGCCATCCTCCAAATGTCATCTTCTCTAACGTCGTCATCCTCCAAATATCGTCGCCCTCCCTCCTCCTACCACAGTAAAACCCCAAAACCCTCTTCCAAACCCCAGGGCCAGATGATCCAGGGAACCTTCTGGCGCGCGGGCGCTGAGCGCTACGCCGAACAGCTGATCGAGGGGCGGGTGTACGTGTTCCACAAGTTCAAGGTGGGGGGCGGCAGGTGGGGGGTGGGTTATGTGAGGGTTGAGAAATGGGGCACATTGGATGTGCGAATTGGGGTGTGGGGTGGTGGCAGTCGCGCCCTGTGATGGTCAATGGTGAGGGCGCCATCCCCGTGGTCTGGGACGGGTCCGGTTTGGGAGGGGTGTAGCCATGGGAGCCTAGTCCAAGGTGGGTCAGAAACTTTGCGAGTCACCTTACTTGCGAGTCACCCTACTTGCGAGTCACCCTACTTGCGAGTCACCCAACTTGTTAGTCACCCTACTTGTTAGTCACCCTACTTGTTAGTCACCCTACTTGCGAGTCGCCGTACTTCATCGTTTGTTGGCGGCCCTTTCCGCCCCGCCCTCGCTCCCCGCTTAACCCCGCCTCCTCCCCCCTTCGTCCCAAACCAAACCACCCTGACACCTGCCAGGTCAAGCCTGCCGACAAGAAGTACACCAGCGTGAAGGCGAACTACCAGATCGACTTCACGGACAGGTGCGTGCCAGTGCAACTGCAGCAAGCAACAGCAGCTTAAACAGCACACAGAACTGCACCTGGCAGTTTCCCGTCTTGCTCCAACATCAACATAACACCTATTGACATCATATTTCCCTTTTAATGTGTTTCCCGTTAAATGTGTGGACGAAGTGTCCCTCGAACACCACCCCTCTCCTAGGTTCCATCACTTCCTCAACCTATCAACAACAAAACAGTTTCTTACTCGGACACGGATTTCCCTCGCAACCTCCCACCCCCGCCGCTGCCGCCGCTCTCCTGTCTCGCCCCTCCCGCCTGTCCCCCGGGCAGCACCGAGGTGAGCGAGGCAGCCGACCAGGACACCACCGCCATGACGGCCGCTGTGGAGATCACCCCCATTGAGGTGCTGGCTCGCCGCGTGGGTGCGCGTGCCCCGGTGGACGTCATGGGGGTGGTGGTGGCGCTGGGGTCGCTGGGCACCGTGAAGCGCAAGGCGGACAGCAGCGAGCTGCCGCGGAGGGACGTCACGATTGGAGACACGAGGTGCGGACAGCTGGGGGCGGCCAGTTGGGGGGAAGGGTGGTAGCGGGGCGAGGGTCGCGGTATTTGCCAGGAGGGGCGGTATTTGCCAGGAGGGGGGGCACTGTTGGGAAGGGTGATGAAGCGCGAAATACCTGCGTCCTGCCCTGGAGTGGTGGTATGGGATGCGATTAAGGTTGTTGTCGGCTGTTTCTGTACGGCAAGTCGTACATCCACGACATGCACCAATGCCACCGCGACCCCCCCGTACCCGCCTCCGCGCCCTGCCTTGGCCCCCCAGCTGTAAGAGCGTGGTCGTGACGCTCTGGGGCGACAACGCCCACGCATTCGCCGCCCAGCTGGAGGGGCAGGAGGGCAAGGCGGTGCTGCAGGTAGGAGCGCGGAAGCTGGGGACGGGTCGGTTGGCGGTTGACCTCGCGTAGGAGCTGCGGGACACCCACGCGCCATCACCCCGACTAGCGTCCTGGCGACCCTCCTGCCTCCCGTCACGCAACCCGGCTCCGTCGGGGATCTGTGGCGGTGGCGTGATCTGACTGTGATCGGCGCACATTGGGTTTTACGGTTCTCCCGCTTACAGCGCCCGATCCCCGCCTCAAAAGCACGCGGCATCTCCCTTCCCCGCCACATCGACAAACCCCCTCTCCTCCCTGTGCCAAACGGTGTTTCTCGCATCCACGGGTCTTCCTCGCGACCCTCTCCTCCCTTTGGCCAACCCTCCCAAACCCTCCCCAACTCTCGCATCCGCGGGTCTTCCTCGAAACTCCCCAACCCTCCCAAACCCTTCGCAACCCCTATCGCTTCCTCATGTTCCTCTCGTCCCCCTCCTCCCCCCAGGTGACCCAGGTCCGCATCACTGACTTCAACGGCTGCTCTCTGTCCTCGCTCTCCAAGAGTGTGGTGACTCTCAACCCCGAGGGCCCCGCCGCCACCGAGCTCCTCGCCTGGTACTCCACAGCGGGCATGTCACCGGACAGGTTCACGCCAGTGGGGCAGGACCTGCAGGGCACCAGAGGGGCGAGGTGCGACTGGAGGCGGGGGAGGGGGTTTGATAAGAGAATCCGCGATTCCACGGAGAGGGGGGGCGAGGAGGAAGGGGTTGGGGAACGAGCAGCGCCGGGTTTAGAATTTGTCAGGGTGAAGCTGACCCATACGTAGCTGAACCATACCGTGATGCATCGATGCATCGCGCGCGCCTGTGTGTCAACCATTAAGGCGCCGAGACGTGGGCTCTGTAAGGCGTGTATGCCGTTGGGACGCTTTCGGCCAGGCACAAATGCCGGGCCTTGAAGCAAAATCAAGGTCGACGCTTTGCCAAGGTTATGGCAAGGGGGTTATAGCCTCCTTTATTGCTTCGCACCAACATGACGTCTCCCCCCCTCTTTCCTACCATGCTTTCCCGGCCTCAAGTGGGCCTTATCCCTCCCTACCTGCCCTCCCTACCGCCACACACAACTGCGCAGCGCCGGCAGCTCGGGCGGTGTGCCCTCCCGGGAGCGCTTCCAGACCCTCAAGGACGTGGCGGCTGTCACCCCTGACGCCCTGCCGGACGACAAGGCCGTCTTCCAGGTGCGACCGCCAGGGCTGTCAAGAAGGCGGGCGCATGGTTGCTGAGTTGCCGCTGGGGAACTGCACGTATACCGCACCGCCAAACCAACCGGAGGAGGACGTGTGTGCTCGGTAGCCATGATACCACACCGACATGATGCCACTGCGCCCCTGAAAACGTACTCAAACCTCATTCGCCACCTGCCATGAACCCCACATGTTTCATTTCGCCGCCTTTTATTGTTGTGGGGTTGGTTATTTTCGTCCTCCTCAACAAGCTCCATGCGGTGCACCTAGTGGCCCCGGTGTAGCTCTTCGCCATTGCATCACCCGAACGGCTCACTTCCGCTCCCTCCACTTGTGTCCTCACTCCACTTGTGTCCTCACTCCACTTGGGTCATCACTCCACTTGGGTCCTCACTCCACTTGGGTCCTCACTCCACTTGGGTCATCACTCCACTTGGGTCCTCACTCCACTTGGGTCCTCACTCCCTCCCTCGCAGTCCGTCACTGCCTGCGTGGCCATGGTCAACAGCGAGCAGCAGATGTACTACCTGGCGAACCCGGACAATGGCCGCAAGGTGGGGCCTGGGCGGGGATGGGGGGGAAACGGAATGGGAAGGGATATGGAGAACCACATGCCTCGATGTAGTAACAGCGACACGGCGGGGCCGACACCGACAAAGCCAAACGTTCCTCTCGTTTTACGTTCCTCGCGTTCTACGTTGTTCACCCATCCATCTTATAAATTATGATGTAAAATTAATCAGGTTTCGCCCTTGGATAACCGATAATAACCGCTCCTGATCTCCCGGCCCGTCCAGGTCATTGACCAAGGCGGCGGTCGCTGGACTGAGGCCGACGGCAAGGCGGTCGAGCGGCCCGAGCACCGCTACGTGCTGTCGGTGAAGCTGGCGGATCACACTGGGGAGGCCGTCGTACAGCTGTTCAACAAGGAGGTGGGGCCGGGCGGGCGGGCGTGTTTTGTGTTGGATTGACGGACCGGTGCAGATGAGTCGGAAGGGTGCTTGAGTGGGGGACCAGCATTCGGAGAGGCGTGGTCTTTGGGACCTAGTAGCTTGGTGACATGGGCGTTAGGGGGCTCAGACCACCGCAACCACGACCACCCACACTCTCTCCTACCACCTATCGCCCTACTTGTGGTCAGACACCCTTGCTCCCGCATCCCGCCACGCATTTCAACAACCCGTCACAACCCTTGCGTATCCCCGCCCCCGGCCTCCCACCTATCTCTTGTAAACATATTTTCTTTCCCCCCCATCGCCCACGCTGCCCACGCAGGCTGAGGCGATCATGGGCATGAAGGCGGACGAGCTGGCTGCCCTCAAGGATTCCGGTGACGGCTTCGTTGCCGCCCTGCGCGCCGTTCAGTGGCGGCCCTGGTCAATCGTGGCCATGAGCAAGGCCCGCGAGTATAACGGCGAGAAGCGCGTACGGCACACCGCCCACAAGGTCGACCAGCTGGATTGGGTTTCGGAGGGTCAGCGGCTGGTGGCGCTCATTGGCAAGTACGGCAACTGACATGCCGTCTGAGTGGTTGACATGATTTCATGTACGATGAGGGGAAGCGGGAATGTGCTGATACCGGCTTGGGTCGCCAGAGCGATCCCACATGGGAATGGACGGAGTAGCGGGACGGGTGCTGGCCGTAGATAGACAGGTGTTGCAGCACCGCCACCTCCCTGCTGACTGGGGTTTGTAACTTTGTATGGGGTGGATCTGGATTCGGATGTTTGGCTTTACCCAGATGGTGTTGCCAAGCATCCAGGCGAGGGTGAGTTGCGGTAGACAGTCAGGCAGTGTCCGCCCGTGCTCGAGTTACGTGGATGTCACAGCAGGGCGGAAAGGGAGTTGTCGCACGTAGCAACTCCGTTGTTTGGTGAACCTTTGTCGCGCGAGTCAGACTCAAGAACAGAAAGAGGAACAGCGGTGCAGTGTGTGGAGGCAGTGAGGAATGGTGCGCGGTCGCACTTCAATCGTACGGCAACGCGTCGCGTGCGTTCGACGACTGGACGTTCAGGAAATGTTTTGCGGCGCAGCGGCGTTTGAACGGATTTGGTTGCAACAGTTGTCGTTGTTGAGGGCAGCCGTTTCCCTAATCCTGTTGCCAAGCCATGGTGCGCGGAGGAATTAAGGGTCCTGGTGCTAGCAGCCGAGGTCCTGCAGCAACCACCGGATGCTGTATCGTATGCGCATCCCTTCCTCTGTGTCCATGAACCAGTCCCTTCGTTTTGGGGTTGCCGATTACCCACCGTCGTGAACAGTGACGCCCTGATAACCAGGGAGGAGCTGACACACACTGACATCCAGGGAGGAACTTTCGCAGCAGGCTGTGCTGTCATGGCCGCCCGACCAGGGTCGCAACTGATTTCTGCTTCTTCACATTGTATGCGGTGCCATTGCTTCACATTTTGCCGAGACGTCAGCTGCGGGCTTTCTTGTGCGTGATGTTGCATGTTACTCGTAATACCAGCTGCGCATCAGCATTAACCCCTGCACATTTTGCCGCGATATCGATAGAAGCAGGTCGGTTAACGCCAAATGGCTTCAAGTGACTGCAAGCTAACCGTTGCGTGCAAGGCGGCAAGGGTTCGCTGGGCTCCCACTAGCCGCTCCAGTATTTATCGAGTAGTGGCAATAACGGTCTGTAGATTGGATGCCTTGACATGAAACTTAACGCTACCACGGGCCAACTAGCCTAAAGTCCTTCCCCGTGAAAAGCACGGCCGACGATGGCGGAGTTCGTTCACGAATGAGAATTGCGACGGGCATCCTTGGAGAAGCTGAGAACGTGATACATACAAGGCGGGCGCCCGGTGGTTGGGGCTGAGGCGTTGTTGCTGCAACGACCAGAGGACGCGATGAGCAGCTGTTCCTCGGCTCTGCAAAACCTGTTCCCGTCGTCGACTGGACCCCTTCGCAAGTACCATAATTGAAATCTCTTCACAGGTGTGTGGGTGTCGAACGCTCGCGACCTGGTACGAAATGGCATGTCCCAGCATTGCGTCAGCAGGAGTCAGCACACATCGGCATGCATGCGCTCAATCGTTTCCTGCCATTTTCCTTCAGCTCCTCCCTTCATCCTTTCATTAGCCTATGCGAAATACCGGTATCACCCCGGCCGATGACACGCCCCTTTCAACCGCCGCGAGCAAAACGGTCCCGTTTCACCTCCCTTGCCCCCTCTCTCTCCCCCGCGCCCATTCTCTCTCTTCTCCCCTCTCTCCTACTCACCTCACCCAAGGCACCGCATCCTCCCATCGCAAACCGCCTGATCGACGCGCCCGCACGCCCCCCCCGCCGTTCCCCAAAAACGTGCCTGTGACAGCCCGGTACGGTAGCGGGCGGCACTGCAAAAACATGGCCTACACTGCCGCCGGCGGCGCCGATGGTGCCGCTGGTACCCGCGGCAGCGCTCATCTGCCCCAGCCTCAGCAGCAGCCCCAGGCGTACTCGGCTCAGAGGCTGCAGCAGCTGCTGTGGGAGTCCCTCCGGGCGTTCCAGGACGACTCAGCTCCGGACCCGCCGGGTCTCACGCAGCTGCTGCTGCTGCCAGACTCGCGCCCCGAGGCCGGCGGAGGACCCCTCCTGGAGCAACTGCTCAACAGCGCTGCGGGAGCACTACCGACCGCAGGTGCCGGCGGCGCCGCCGCCATGTACGGCAGCCCGGTTCCGTCGGCGCCGCCGCCTCCGCTGGCAGCGTCACCACAGCTGGCAGCGCGGCAACCTTGCTTGGCGGCAGGGCCGCCCACTGGTACATCACGTAAGCGGTCTTCCATGACGTGCCACGTTGCTGCCCCTGTCCGGTACCTCGCGACTCCCCACCTTCCCCAGGCGTACATGTATTACGTGCCGGGGCTGCCCGGCAACCGCCAACCAACTCCGGGCCTAGCTGGCCCAAGTAGCCGGCCCTGTATCTATCTATCTATCTACCTATCTATCCTCACTGGGGTTCGCAGACCCTCAGCTGACGTCGCTCCGGCTAGGTGGCCCAATCCATCATCGCGACAGACACCGCCCGACCGGTCGCGTTCGTTATTGTCTCGTTGTGGAGTTTCGTGGCTCAACGGACTATCCTTATCGCGCGGCTACCGACACTAACCGTATCCTTGCACTGCAGCCGGGGCTCCCGCCGCCGCCACCGACGGAATGGACACCGCCGCCGCCGCCGCCGGACCGGAAACCGGCGCCGCCGCCGCCGCCGCCGCCGCCACTGACGCCACCGCCGCGTCCGCGGCGGCGGCCGCCGTCACCTGCCAGCTGCCCCGGCGGGAGCAGTTCTACAGCAGGGTGTACGACCTGTTGTCGTACTACGTGCGCAGCGGAGTCGGGCCCAGCAGGGTGTGGCCCGCACGTGGGCCCGGCGAGGATGTCCACCAGGTGGTGTTTGCCGCTCCCAGGATTAAGGCAGGTCGCAGGCGGCTCGGTGGTTGGGTGTATGGGGTGCACGTACGGCGGGGGCGAGCGGAGGGTTGTGGATTCCCGTGTCCAGACCACCCATAGGTAGTCCAATTGTTCGTTGCGTGGCTGGAAAAGCGTGTGCTAGCTGCAACTGAAGTCGTTGACCTGCTGTTACTTCCTACGCGCTCCTAGCTCGTCGTGCCCAGTGCAAAGACAGAGAAGAACGGCGGTGATGCCGCATGCGGTGGGCGGCGGGCAATGTATGCTTGTCAAGGAAAGCAAGCGCGTGTCATTTCGTTCGTCCCCAGCGCCGACCGCGACGCCACCCGCCAGTCACGCACGCGCGTGCACCCACGTTCCCAACTAACCCCGACTAACCCAACTAATTCCACCTGATCCCAATTCCCTGACTTGCAGAAGGGGGGACTGGGCAAGGTGACCAGCGCCAGTGGCAGCACGCTGCGGCTTGGCTGGGACGGCGCCGCCGCCGGCGCCGCTTTCGGCGGCGCCGGCGGCTTAAATGGTGGCGTCGGTGACGGCGGCGGCGGCGGCGGCGGCGGCGACGGTGGCGCGCCGCTCGCTGATCCGGCGGTTGCGGGCGGCAGCTGCAGCACCCACTGGCAACGTGGCGATCCGGAACCCCCCTCCTCTGACCCCGCCCCTCCGCCCGCGCACCGGCTGGTGCTTGAGGCGCGGGGGAGGCTGGCGGGCAACGAGGTGTGGCCCGACGGCACTCCTGTCAGCCGCTTCTACCTGGCGGCTCCAGGGGAGCTGGCCGAGGCGCAGGTGGGGGGTGCCATGAAATCCCGCCTACGAAAGGAAAACCGTTTAGAACAGACGTTTTCGACAGACAGCTGCATGCTCAGCACGTGGGGGTTGTTACAGAAAAGAACCGATTACTCGACAGGGGAAGGTGTGGGGTGGGGCATGAAGACCGGTTATACGACATAGTAGCCTGTTTTGCAGATCAGGGCTTTGAGGAGTGGGAGTTGAGGAGGAAGTAACGATGTTATGTTAGTTATGTTAGTTATGTTAGTTATGTTAGTTATGTTAGTTATGTTAGTTATGTTAGTTATGTTAGTTTAGAGGCACGTGTTGCGTTATGCCTGCGTTGCCATGTATGGTACCTACTACGGGAGCTAAGTGCCTGTTTGCCCTCCCGCCCCCCGCCGTCCCTGCTGTCTGGCCACAGGCGACCCAGCTCCTGCGAGCTCCGAAACCAACCAGCTACAAGGGCGGCTCACAGCAGGTGTGGTACTGCAGCGACGCAGTTCTTTTGATAGTGGGGGAGGAAAGGTCGGCGGCGCCGCCTGCTGCCGCCGCCGCCGCCGCCGCCGCCGGTGCTGCGGCAGATGGTGCCGGCGGCGGCGGCAGCGTGTCCCCGCCTTCACCGGCAGCAGCCGCAGCAGCGGCGCTACTGGTTGGAAAGCGCACGGCGGCAGTGGCGAGGGCGGGAGCGGATTCGGCTGCGGAAGCGGACAGCGGCGGCAGCAGGTCAGAGCGCTGGCGCGGTTGGTGACTGGCTCGCTCGGGTGGTTACGGTAGTTACGGTAGTTACGGTGGTTACGGTAGTTACGGTGGTTACGGTAGTTACGGTGGTTACGGTAGTTACGGTGGTTACGGTTAGTTCCGGTGGTTATTGCTGCTGGCAGGGACCGGGCTAGCAGCAACTACTCGCTACTCCGCTACTCGCTTTGGCGTCTTGATTGTGAACGACGTTTTCCTTTCAAACACGTGCACTGCTGCTTGCAGGGACGGGGGCGTGAGGCAGTGATGCCACCAGGGGGCGGCGGGAGGGAGGCAAGCAGTTTATTAACTGATAACTGGTGCTGATGGCGACGGCGCCCGAGGGGAGCTCCCCGCGTGTAGATACCCCCCAAACCCCACGCGCCCAAACTCCCCACGTTTCCAAACCACCACATGCGCTCCCCCTGCTCGCAGCGAGCAAGCTCTTCCGGCGCTGCTGTCCCCTGTGGACCGGCGCAGCAGGCAGTGGGAGCTGGCCGTGGCCCAGAACTGCGTGTATCTGTTCCTGGAGGCGGTCGTCATGGGAAACATGGAGGTGGGGCTCCGGCAGGGCGGGGCGGAGGTGCGGGTGGGTTTCGAGGAAGACCCGTGGGTGCAAGAAAAAACCGTTTAGGACAGACGCTTTGAGATGCATGCTGGAGAACTGGGTTGAGGATACTAAGCCCGGGGGAAGCCCGCCGCCACCACTACCGCCGCTGCCACCAGACACCCGTCCTCCACGCACCACTACTGCCGCCACCGCCGCCGATTCCACTGAACCGCCATTGCCACCGCCGCCGCCGGCTGGCTGCAGGTGATGGAGGCGCTGCTGACCCGGCTGCCGCAGCGCGAGCTGGGGGGCGGCGTTAACTGGGAGCGAGTGCACACGAGTAGGGAGCGGCGCTCGCCACTGCATCTCGCGGTGCAGCTGCACAAGAACTGGTGGGGCGGTGGGGCGTGCGCGTTTGTGTGGGGGGCAGGGGGAGGTCCACGGGGGCTGCGTCGTGGACGGTTGGGCGGTTGGGCGGTTGGGCCGAATGAAGTTGGTTGGCCACGCGGTTTGGCTTACCTGAAAGGCGACTCACCATGTGTGGCGCCCCGAGGCCAATGGGCGGTTCTGATTTGGGTCAAGGTGTACGGCAAACGTGCGGGAGCAGAAAATAAAACACTTTCCCCAACCCCTCCGATCACCTTTCGTCCCGCTCGCCCCGCCCCATCCCCCTGTCATTACCTGGGGTACCTCTCGCTGACTTAACAAACACACACCCTTACTCAAATTGTGTAAATCATACTCCTTTGATATCTCCTTATCCTTAAAAGGTATTGCGCTCATGCATACCTACAGCTTGTAACGGCACTAGGATGCGCAGCTACACCTCTCAAACCTCCTACCGCCCCCGTGCGTTGCCTCCGCAGTCCGCACCGCACGCACTCACTCGCTGGTTCCTGGATGCACTGACAAACTGATCTCCGCGCCGTACGACCCGCCGTCCGTGCGGTCACGAAACACACACACCTCATCGGAGTGTGCTTCGGAGGTCTTTCCGTTAGGGCAGGGTAGCTGCCCTTGGCCAACACACGCACACACGCGCACGTGGTGTATGCACATGTGTTGCGCTTATCCGTTTTTCCAGTTTCATGCATGCTGCCATCCGGATCCACCCTGTCGGTGACCTGCGGGTGTGGGTGCGGCTGTACGCAGGCCACCTCCCGCGGACACTGCGGGCACACCGGCGGGCAGCTACAATGTCCCCGCGATGCCTATCACCGTCCGGCTGCGTGTGGTGCGGTGGCTGCTGCGCCGCTCGTCATCCGAGCAGCAGCACCCGACGCAGCAGCTGCCGGCTGAAGAGGAATCCGGACATCTGCAGCAGCAGCAGCAGCAGCACCTGCAACAGCGGCAGCAGCAGCACCTGCGGCCGGGACGCGGGCGCGGACGTGGCGGCGGCAGTCGGCTGGGTCCAGGAGGCGGCGGCGCTGCTGCCGCTTCCGGCGGCTCAAAGGCACAGCCGTCGCAGCTGCAGCAGCAGCCGGCGGCAGTGGCTGGGTCGCGACGGTCGGCGCTGGTGATGCAGCGGAACACAAACCGGTGCGGCGGGAGCCTGTATGTGTGTGTATGCGCAGGTGACACGCCAGCAGGCGTTAAACGTGGTGTTTGTGGCGCTGTGCCATTCCTCCACCACAGTACGCACTCATACGGTTTAACACAGCATCCTGTTTAAGTAGAAGCATAGAAGCACACATGCAGTGCGTTTACTTGCTTGGTTTGTTGTGCGGCTCGTCCTGTACGCACGTGCAGGGCATCCCGTCCGCTCACAGGCGCTCAGTAATAGTATCAGTAAATCGACAGGTTTACAACTAGCTAATTGCACATGAGTGACCGCAAATCTTTAACTATCTTGCTGCCGCACCTATTATATCCATGTCATGTAACCGGTCATTATGCCCCACCCCCCCTGGAGCTAAACGGCTTTTTCGGGCATCCACGGGTCTTCCTCGAACACCCCCCCTGGAGCGCCTAGGTCCGTGCCGCTGCTGACGCTTCTGCGCTATGCCGACTGCGACGGGCAGTGCTGGCGGCCCCTGGTGGCGGAGATCATGTCGTACATGTCGTACGACGATTACTGTGAGGCCGACAGCAAGAAGGGTACGTACGTTGGATAGGTCGGTGTGCGCGCGCTCCTGCCTAGCCGCCGGCCCATCCATCAGCCCAACGCCACCCCCCACACACGCACACACTATCCTCTCCATCCACCGTGTATTCCCACCTGCCTCCCTCTCATTGCCACCTGCCTCCCTCTCACTCCCACCTGCCTCCCTCTCACTCCCACCTGCCTGCCTCTCCCGCCGCCACCGCCGCCACTCCCAGGGTGGTACCCCCACCACATGGCCTCCTCGTGCGGCAGCCGGCCCCCAGGCCACGACCCCCTCAGCCACCTCCCCGGCAGCCGGGCCTGCCTGGCTGAGCTGCTGCACCAGCTGATGCGCCTGGCGGAGGACAAGCTGGCGGCGGCAGCGGCGGCAGCGGCGGCGGCGGCGGGGTGCGGCGGCGGCTCAAAGAGGCGGCGCAAGTCGTGTCTTGGTGGGCCGGGGACGAGGGATCACTGCTGGGGCTGCTGTCGCCGCCCGGTCTCTCGGCTTCTCACCGCCACCAGCACCAGTACCACAACCAGCCCCTCGCCCTCTCCCATCCGTGCAGGATCTACCCCATCGGGCCCCCCGCAGCACCAGCAGCACCAGCAGCACCAGCACCAGCAGCAGGATCTGGTCCCGGCGGGCCATTATCGTGCTCCTGCCCGCTCCAAAACCATCGGCGCAGCCGCGATGCAAGCGGGTCCGGAACCTGTTTGGCCATCAGCCGCGGCGGGGGCTGCTGCGGGTGCAAGCGGCGTGAGTGGCGGCAGTGGAGGGGCTGGAGGAGGCGCCGCAGCGGCCGCGTCTTCGTGGCAGCAGCAGGAGCTGCGGCTGGGCGCTGAGCAGCAACCGCTGCAGGGATGGTGGGTGAGCGGGCAGCAGCAGCAACAGCAGCAGCAGCAGCAGCGGACGACTGCTCACCAGCTGGTGGCGGGGCTGCTCTTCCACCTGCGGTCAAGCTACTACGACGGAAGGCTGTTGGACGAGCTCGCGATGGCGCTGGTAAGTACGAACGTACGACAGCCACGGCGGCCCCGCGCACGTACGTACGTACGTACGACAACCGCGGCGGCGGCTTATTTGCCAGTGGGCGGGCGCCGCCGCCGCCGCCGCATCATGATGGATGCGTCGTGTCGTACGGCGGCCGCGGGATTGGTCATCACTTACCCATGGTGCCCCCCTCACCCCGCGATCCTCACCCGTTCGTGGGCCTTATCCACCCGGCGCGTAGTTCGTTGCCAGCTGCTCACAGCGCCGTCGCCACCACCACACAAAACCCCACCCACCCACCCAATGGGTGGGTGGGGTTTTATACAACCCACCCAATGGCACCGATGCTCAGTGGCCGTACATCATAATCATCGACATTCAATCTCGCCGGCGCTGGCGGTTGACGAAATCACGACGCACCGGCTGCGTGCTCTACCCCCACATGTGTATGTACGGCACCTCCCACCACCACCACCACCACGCCGCCGCGCAGGGCATACGGGTTGAGCCCGCGGAAGAGACGGCGCCCAGCAACGCCTTCGCAATGGAGCTGCTCAGCGGGGAGCTCATGCGCGCGGCGGGAGAGGCAGCGGCGGCGGCAGCGGCGGCGGCGGCAGCAGCGGCGGCGGCAGCGGCGGAGACGCGGGCAGCGGGAGCAGCAGTGGGGAGGGGGATGTCTGGCATGGCTGGGATGGCACCAAGGAGGGTATGTTTTGCTCGCACATGGGAGATGGAGACAGAGGCGGTGGGGGCGCGGGCGGTGGAGGACCAAGAGGAGGAGGAGTGGGAGGAGGAGGACGAGCATTAACAGGCCGTTTGGTCGCCGCCGGCGGCATGGGCAGGGCGACCACCTCCGGCGGGGTTGGGGCAAGCGTCCGGGGTTTGGGAGGCCAGGCAGATGGGCGGTGCGCCAGCGGCGGCCGGCGAGGAGCGGCTAGGGAGGGACGGCAGGGAGGCGGGGGCGGCGGGGCCAGCGGCGGCGGCGGCAGCGGCGGCGGCGGCGGCAGCGGCAGCGGCGGCGGCGGCGGCAGCGGAGGCGGCGGAGGCGGCGGCAGCGGAGGCGGCGGCGGCGGCGGCAGCGGAGGCGGCCGGTGCACGGAAGGTGCGGCAAGCGTCGCTGCTAGTGCCGGCGGTGGTGGTGGTGGCGCCCGTGGTGGTGCTGGC
The DNA here is from genome assembly GCA_003116995.1 of Yamagishiella unicocca. Taxonomy (NCBI): domain Eukaryota; kingdom Viridiplantae; phylum Chlorophyta; class Chlorophyceae; order Chlamydomonadales; family Volvocaceae; genus Yamagishiella; species Yamagishiella unicocca. Next base: position 707,051 of record BDSL01000039.1, read on the forward strand.
GGTGGTGGTGATGGTGCAGTGGAGGGTGCTGCCGACAGGGGGGAAGCGGTAGTCCAAGGGGGCGACCCGGGGGGGGGGCCGAGATGGGCGGCAGGCGGGCAGCAGCTGCCGGAGCTGCTCGAGCCCGCGGCCGTGGCGGTGGCGGTGGTGGCGGCGGCGGCGGCAGGGGGGCCGGCTATGGCGATTGACTGCCGGCGGGTTCCCCAAGGTAGAGTGGGGCAGCGGACGGATGGCGAGGAGGTTTGTAGCTCGAAGCGGTTGACAAACCACTTTGCGTTCATGTATTCGGAGCGAGGGAGGGCTGCGGGCTGACCAGCCGCATTCACTGGTCATGATGAACAGAGCAGCGCATGACTGGAGGGTCGGTACCCGAAAGGCAGGTATAGTAGTAACTGTATGTTGCAGTGGGCGGCCGAAACGAAGGTATAGCCATCGGTCAGTCAGATACTGGGGCATTTACTTGATGCGGAACGCACGCAGCGTGGATGGAGGGATTACGTGACGAGGATGAGATGGAATGTGGGGAGTCGGGAGTTGCAGCCGGCGCCTCAGCATCGCCGCTCCAGGGCGGGAAGCTGTTCAAATGCTCGACTGTGCTCGAAGAGCCCGCTGAGACACAGGAGTCGTTCGCCCATCGGCCTGCCACCGTACGATACGTTGGCATCGACCTGCATATACCAGATGTTGTGCTTGCTGATACATGTGATCCGCATGGGCCCCTATCATGGGGGCTCCGAGCAACCACGCGTGGCATTGTGTAGGGGCGGCAAGTGTGTGCGCTTCGAGGCGCTCCTGTTCGGCGTTAACAAAGCGAAGGGGGTTCCCTTATCCGTTTCACCGTGATGAGCCTCCAGCCCCGTCGCCCTCGCTGTCCCTCGCCAAAGGCGATTGCCCCAGGCGCCACCAACAGCTGCATCGCATTAAACTCCCAGAAAGGCCCGCAACTGTCAGTTGTCATACACCTCAGGCTTAAATGGGCCCTTTCATTGAAGCAGCGTTCTTCCATACCCTGTTTTTTATTCCGTAGTATTTTGCAGTAACATTTGTGGTAGCGAAGGGACAAGGGAGCCGGATTTATTGACCAAGCGCAGCTTCGCCACCATTTCACCCAGGAATTCATGTCAGATACGTTGTACCTTGCGTTCATGTACCTTGCGGATTGCAGGGCTTCGGTATTGTCCGTCGTACGGTTGTTGAAGTGGTTAGAACCCGTCAGGTGACGGCAATTCACAGAGGGTCATCTACATCAACCTACATCTGAAAGTGATTCTCTATTGCTTCCAAATATTCCAGCTGTAGACACAATTGCCATTACATCTATGGCAGCCCAAACATGTGGTGGAGGACATTCTTCTCTTTTTGACGTGGCTGTCGCGGACCCAAATGGTTCTAGAAGGATATTATCCTCTTATATGCACCATTCAGGTTTTGGAAAGTGCGTTCGCCGAAGCAAAGGGGTAGTGTGTGCCAGACCGCCTAGCAATGCAGGTGCTGTCAAAACTCTCGTCGCCTCACCAGACGCCACAACTTATCAAATCGATCCTTATCCTATAGAGAAGAATGTAATGAGCAAAGTCGATTCGTCATCACTCGCCACACCTTCGTCGCGACCAGAATCGCCGCCGTCTCCAGTTACAGCAGCGCCCGCTAGCGGCGCCGCACGCGACCCACGTGTCATGGCGGCCATAGCAGGCTCACTGGCGTTGGTCGCCAACATGTCCTTCACCTGGTTGTCGTCGCAGCCAGAACTGCCGCCGCTGGAGGACGTGACGGGCGCGCTTGAGGCCGCCGCGGCGTTGGCCCTTGGCGGCGTGCCGGCAGGCTTGCTAGCGGCCAAGGCAGCAATGGGAGATCTCTTCCACGTGGAGATCCACAGGTGCGCTGATCCGTGGGCGCTCTGTTACACACCACCTGGTGGGGATCACGGGATCCGCACTGCCCTTACTTGCCCTTCCTGCAGCTCTACCGATAAAATCAAAATCGCCCGCCGGCACCCCGCGAGCAGCGCGTGGGCGTCCGGGTTCAAACGTACGCACCGCATAGCCTGTGTAACGGGCAGCACCACCTGCAAAGACGATGCTCGACTCACGGGATGCGCACCGCATAGCTAACGACCGCACCGCTGCTGTTAACTTTGGAGCGGTGCCGGGTGGCTAGCTCAGGGCTGGGGCGCTGCGATCGCGGGTTGGCCCACACGGAGAAGGCACCAGCACGTCCTTACCGCATAAACCCTAAATACCGATTGTCCCCGACCTCTCCTCGGCCTCCGCTAATCCTCCTCCGCCCCCCCTCCGCCATTGGTGTCCGACAACCATGCGCCAACAATCCTGTCCCGTCGCGCAAAACGTTTTTTTACACACACACCCGCCACGGCCCCACCTACCCTGGGTTGTTCCCAGGGGCCGGTTGTACGTGCTCGCCGGCGTGCCCTCGCGCGGTCCCCCCCTGGAGCCGGGAGCCGTCGTCGTACGCCCCACGGGCGACGTGCGCGGCAACGGCGCCTACGCCGCCGCCCGCATCCCCGCAGGTACGCACCTCGCGGACTACACCGGGGACCGCCTGGACCGGCAGGCGTTCCTCGGCCGCTACCCTGACAGCGTGGTGCGTGGGTCGTGGGTCGTGGGTCGTGGGTGGCTGGATCGTGGGTGGTTGGGACGGAACGTGGGTGGTTGGAACGAAACGTGGGTGGTTGGATCGTGAGTGGTTGGAACGTAGGTGTTTGGAACATGGGTGCTTGTATGTTGTATCGTATCGTGGGCGGTTGGAGCGTGGGCGGCTGACTCGTCGCCCTCATGGTTGGTTGAGCGGGTCGTGGGAGGGTGGGTAGGTGGGCAGGGGGGGGCTCGTGCCTGCGGAATACACGAGGGTAGTGGTGGCAGCTGCTGGCTGGTGGTGGTGTTTTGGGAGGGATGGGACTCAGGGCGGGCCAATGACGGTGTGAGGTTGGTGGCTACTTTAATGCTGGCGCGCTCGCGGGCTCCTACACGCAGGGTGCGGTGCCGAGTCTCCTCATAGGGGCCTGTCCGATTATCTCATTATCAGCCACAGAACTGAAACAACGCCGCTGGGACGTCCCGGGCTGTGCTAGCCACGTCCGTTGGTCACCAGGGTTTGACTCCGCTTGTGGCCAAGACGGGATCACGCATGCAGCAGCAACCGCCAATACCGGTTTTCGTTTGATTAGGCCATCGGGTTCATCCTTTCGTCCCCCCCCCCCCCCGATTAGATTCGCGGATGTTTTTTACACATCCCGATTGGACCATCACACCTCTCCCCCCATCTCAGGGCAACTATGCCATGGCCGTCGACGACGAGTGGGTGATCGACGCCGCCCCCATGGCCCCCGACACCTCCACCTTCCACCCCGTCCACATGAACCACAGCCGCACACGTGTCAACGTGCGACGGTACTACCGGCGAGCCGAGGGCAGGGTGAGCTTCTTCACTTCGAAGGACATCGAGCCCGGGGAAGAGCTGTTGTACGACTACGGCAAGCCGTACTGGTACGGCAGGGAGCACCTGGAGCTGCCGTGAGGCGCGGCAGGAGAGTGGTGGCGAGCGGGAGGGAGGTGCATAACGCGTGGGGCGTGGGGCTTGGCCGAGTCTTGGTCGCTATGGACTTGCGTGATGACACCGGGACTCGGTGCAAAAGGATATCGAACGGAGAAATTTAGGGTTTAGGTAGCAGCATGGGTACGTAGGACCAGCTAGGGCTTCCCTCAACATGCGATGTATTTTGGACGCGGAACTATTGATCCTCCGAGGCCTCGTAGTTTGGTGCCCTCACGGGGGCAAGGGCCCATCCTCCTCCCGAGTAAAGCTATAATCGTCGAGCAGGTGGCTTCATGGGTTGCGAATGCAAATGGCGGGTGGCTTCGTCCTGGGGTGTACGACAGCACGGCTGGATTCCCTTCATTCTTGGCCCCGCTTGCCACGCACGGCGGTTTGCGGGCCGGTGTATGGTTGTGTTAGCGAGATGGTGCAAGGTGCGGTGCCTGCTTTACACGAGCTGCTGGCGGTCGGGTCGGGTCGCACGCGCCTTATGAGGCAGTTATGGGCGTTCCGGATGACTCGTTGCGTCCCTGGCGCCCACATCTTGCCCGAGCACTGTACCTCTTTCCTCTTAGACGGTCGCCGATCCAATTTTGGGGGTTCGCCACGTCTTCCCTTCATATTCCCCTGATTCATATTCATAATTGATGGCTCCGTTTTTGCTCTGTTGTCCATGGGCGCATGGCGGTGTTTTCCTCGCGCCCTGTGCAGTTCTTAGCGATCACGCCCTCATCGGCTTTCCTCTCACGGTACCGGCTTAGCAGGGCTTAGCAGGCTTTAGCCGTGGGTTTGATTGGTACGGTAGTAGTAAATGTAGCAGTGGGCCCCAGACCGGAAGGTAGAGCCCCAAGGCCGTAAGGCTGAGACTGGTGGTAATTGCTTGAGTTGCTCGAATGTCGACGTATGTCGAACATCTGTGCTTTGCGGCCTGCGGCACATCCATGAATCACTTACTTGTGCTTTGAGGACACCCAACCAGCTAACTGCAGATGTAAGATATCCATTTGCGGCCCCCTCAACCGTAAAAACCGTAATTCCCCAACGAGATCGTGCATCCCTATGGTGAAGCGGGTAAAGCTTCTGGAAAAGGGTCCATGAGAGGTCACTGCTACAAGCTATCACACGGACAGTGGACTGGGAATCGGTTTTCTGTCCTTAAAGCTGCTGGGCAAGCCCTCAAAGCCTGGTCGCTCTCGTAACCTGTCCTGACCTGTCTAGCATGCATTACAGTCGGGCATACACGTCGGATGAATACTGATGAATGGTCAAGCTTTGTGGGGGTTGTGGGGGGTCAGGGGTGAGCTGGTGCTTTGGGGCTCTGGTTCAAGAGGATCCAGCGCATACTTGTCCTCCCAGGCGGCGGCTTGCTTGGTCGTTGTCCTGCTTGGGGTGAGACTTCAGCTTTTTGAGTCCCTCGCCATAAGAGCCTGGTGGTGCTTGCGTTTGGGGGTCTGGTATGGCAACGCCCACTTGAACAGATCCCCCAGCAGGCGAAATCCGGTGGTTGGTGACGTATGGTCTTTGCTATGCCTGTGCCCGTCGTTCGGTGACGGTCGGTGCCAGGAGCATAGGCGTGGCCGAGCGTCCTTGACTCCGTCACCCTAACATTCGCGGTTAGCCCCTTCGCGGTTAGCCCCAATTTGTAATACTTTCTTGCCACGTTTTGCTAATGCTGACATTGCGCTAATCAGTTGAAGTTTTGGTGCAATCTTGTCCTGGGTGGCGTACGGAACGACGGTTATTTATATGGCCATGTCTGGCCATGGCACGAGGGCAGGGCAGGAAGCAGCCACCAGCTGTCTGTTTAACGCGTCCCCGCACAACAGAACATACTTCCTTTTCGGCTTGAAAACGGATGCCAACTCAAAGTTAAGTCTTGCACGGTTTCTCCCCGTATTTGGAGTGGAGGGCGGAGGGCGTGCGTGAAGCCTACGGGTTCGGAACCCCACAAGCTTGGCTCTGGCTGTATAATATCAACCATCCAGAGACGTTTCCTTACCTGACTACGTGGGCTCGGCGCTAGTCATGGGGTGTCCACACGCGACAGCTGAAGCACCCGAGGGCGCAGACACGCATGCAATACGTAACCCTCGTCCTAGCCCATGACATCCATAAGCATGCTTTAAATGGATGTAAGAGCCATACATCAAGCGATACCAAGCAATGTCGGTGTTACGGTGGTTTCAAAGCTTGTACGACGCGCCTGTTTATTTAATGGGTAACTTACTTTGGTTATTATCATTTTTCTGTTAAGTTTGTGTCCATTATCATTTTACTTCGATATTTAACAATGCAGCTTAAAGGCACACCTCTGCAGGCAGTGAGCCGTGCACCTGCTTTCTGCCGAGCGTGAGTTTGGAAAGGGAATTGCATATACCTGACAAGATCAGAAGCTTACTGGGTCATTAAAATACGCGTGCAGGCCACCGCGGTTGCTCCCATCCACCTGGTCGACAGCACGCCGCTCGGTCGTTGCAATCCAGGCGGTGAGAAACGCTTCACCTGGCTCAATTACAGCACTACTTTCCAACACACTTGACTAACCTGCTTACAGGTGGATGATTCTTCAAGAGGTCCTCAGCAGCCGCATCGTCGCAGCGTCAAGGCTGCGGCGACCAAGACGCCATACCCGCCGCTCAGCCGCGAGATCCAGACGGAGGCCCCGACCGACGTCGAATACGATGCAGTGATCGTGGGCGGCGGCATGGGCGGCCTGGCCACGGCCGCCCGCATGGTGGCTAAGGGCGCGAAGGTCGTCGTTCTGGAGAAGTGAGCACACATGTCCTGCCTTGGCATGGCGCCGTTGGTGGATTTGGGTCTCAGCTTTGGAAATTGGGGGTTTGGGAGGGCCACCGCGTTGACCATGGATGGAGCGGGTTCCAGGCTGACGTGGCCGTTGACCGTCGGCGAGAATCTTCGGGTTGATCTGCTGTGGATCTGAAGTCCCACGTCCGCTAGGAATGAGCCTGGGGGTGTAGAACCCGGCCCTGAGCTGGCGGAAGCGGCCAAGTGCAGGCGGCAGGAAAGGCAACCTGGGAAAGGGCCTAACAGCATGAAAACCAAGAAAGGGCCAGCGCTAGCTGGTACAAGCTCTCGCAGTAGTGGGGGTGCGCGGAGGGCTGGGCCGTGATCCACGTTCGCTGTGGGGGAGGGGCGGGTTGGGGTTGTGCACCGGGTTTGGGCGCAAGCGGGTTTGTGGCGACGGCGGTGGGCACCATCGCCACCATCACAACGCCCATTGCGCACCCAGGTCGGCCGCAGCCTCCCCCCCTTCCTCCTCGGCCTTGACCCCCTCCGCCCCGACCCACCCCCCGACCCGTCGTCCCGACATAGCGCGAAACATTGACACGTTGACTTCCGCCTCCCCCAACCCCTCCCCGCCTTGACTCCCCCCCGCACCCCATCCCGGTGTCCCAACGTGCACTGCTGAAAGCCAGGCCTTCACCTTCGCTGTCACCACCCTGAAACACCCCTCCCCTTTCCCCCGGTCTTGATGTCACCCCCTCCCCCAGGTACCTGGTGCCGGGCGGCAGCGCGGCGCACTTCAAGCGAGAGGGCTACACCTTCGACGTGGGCTCCTCCATGATGTTCGGAATGGGTAAGAGAGGCAGAGAGAGAGAGACCAAGCAGGAGAGGACCCTGGCATGGCGCCCTCAGGGCCCGGCGTACAACCCGACCGACCAGATCCGCTGGGGCAAACGCGCATCCACGAAGAATGCAAAAGCACGAGGCAATGAAGGAAAATGCCCATTCCCCTCCCTCCTCACAAACATCCTCATTCCCGAAGACAGGACCGAGCCGTGTGTGTTCGTGGGCGCGCGTGGCGATGCGTCGTACACCGTGTCGTACCAATCGTAGCGACGGGGCGAGGCTCTTAGGGAAAACCGCGCAGGACAAACCGGAACACATTGACTCCCAACATGATGAGAGGAGAGCTCGTGTCCGTCGGCCTAGGCTTCGGCGGGATGAGGGTGGAAGGGGCGGCAGGACGGCGGCTGGGAGGGGTTCGAGGAAGACCCGTGGATGCCCGAAGGGGGGGGGAGGGGGTTGCACCCGGGGACTGGAGGAGGCCCTGTGGTTGCTTGGAAGGATACTGCTGAGGGTGTAGGCAAGGAAATCATCCGGGGGACCGGGCGGGCTTAGGGGCCGGGGGCCGGGCAGGCAGGGGGGCGCCGTTGCTTGGGGGCTGGGGTTTAGGTTCTGTGTCGGGGCTGGCTGCAGTTCTCGGCAGCTGTTTCCCGTCCCGCTGGTGTTGTCCGTGACAGGGGGTTGGGGACCAGCCGCGTGAATTGAGGCAGGCGGGTGGGCAGGCAGCCGCGGATGCGTTGAGTGGGGCGGGTGGGCAGGCGGGCGGGGCGGGGCGCCTGCTAGCTGTCAGCGAGGGCGGGGACGATGAGGGGGGATTTGATATGAGAATCCGCGGAGGAGGGGGGAGCTTGTTGACGGATGCGCGGTCCCCAGGGACCGGGACGTCTCTTGCGGCCTCCTGGGGGGAGATCGGGAGGGGCCGGGAGGGGAACACAAGCGGGACACTGCTGCGTGTACGACCCCACCCGCCTTACCCCTCGTACATGGGCTTTCCTCACAACCCCTCGGTGCTCGGTCTAGTTTGCGACCGACTTACCCGTGGCCAAGTTCGCTGGGCTTCAGTTGGGCATTTTGTCCTGCTGATCGCAGAACTGAAGAAACAAAGCAGGAACGGGGCGGGAAGTGGCCTCTTCGGCCAGGGCGTCATGATGGGAAAGCGTTCATGTAGCGTGGGACTTCGGGGTAAACCCAAACCAGTTTGGCTGTCCTGCTCCCTCACTTCATACCCTTGCCTTGTTTGAGGTCAACGCTTGTTGCCATCCACGGCGTTTGGCTGCGCCGAGGGGGGCGGTAGGAGTGGACACGCACGCACGCGTGTAGCAGGGCACGCAGGAAGAGAGGCGAGGGGAAAATTTAGCGCTCACAGGGGTGGGGGCGACGGATAGCCCGCACGCAGAGGTGGGACCGGCAGGCGCTAGGGATTCGCTAGCAAGGAACTCCGTGCACCGACCAAGGGGCTGGGTGGGTGGGTGGTGAGGGGCAAGAGCGGTGTCGTGAATCGCAGTCGCTACGGCGAGAAGTCCCAGGTGGGGTCGCAGGTCACCCTGTCACCCACACCCGCAACCCACTGCTTCCTGGTCGGTTCCATTCGGTCGTTGTTCGGCCCCCCAGCTGCGACACATGCCACCCACTGGTCCTTGACGCCTCGCTCGTCACCAGGGGCCATCCCAGATGCCTCACGTGCCCTTCCTTTCTGTACCCTACTTTCGACGAAGGGGTTCTCTTAAGTGTTGATGGGCTTTGTGAACGCGACGTACCCGCGACGTCGTCGCCCCGGCATTGCGCCTCGTCGCCTTGTCTCCTGATCCGCTGTCCCGGACAGTGACAGACTGCTCCGCTGTCCTGTCCCGGACAGTGACAGGCTGCTCCGCTGTAGTCCTTAAACGCCCCCACCCAGGGGCAAAGGTGTCGATTGGTCATCCCGAGGTGACAGCGCGGATAAGGAAGGATTACGTCCCACGTCGCGCCGTCACGCCGCACCCCCCCCACCCTAGCTTTCGCGTCTGCCAGTGGGGAAACCTGCGATGAAACGGCCATCGCCCGACGAACCAGCCGAACGAATGTGGCCCCGACCCCAGATCATTGATGTTTCCGCGCCCTTCCCGAGCCCTCCTGCCCCCCTCCTGCCCCGACCATCCCCCCGACCAGGCCACGAGGGCACCACCAACCTGATCACCAAGTGCCTGGAGACTGTGGGCCGCAAGCTTGAAACCGTACCCGACCCCACCCAGGTGGTCTACCACCTGCCCAAGTCGGAGAACCACCCCAAGGTGCGCTCCGAAGACCGTAGCCCCAAACTCAACAACCCCCACACGAACAGGTCCCGACATGCCATAAACGGGCGATCTGGATGTGCGCGATTTGCGATGGGCATTGGCGAGGGACAGCGGAATCGTCACAGACGGCTACCCTCCCCTAGACAGCGACCGACCCGTCACCCCGCAACCCCTCCCGCCGGCCCCCCCCCGCGCCCCCTCTCCCTGCGCCCCCCCCCACCCTGCAGGGCCTTACGGTGGCCGTGTGGCGCAAGTACGAGGACTTCATTGCGGAGCTGACGGAGCGCTTCCCGCACGAGAGGGAGGGCATCAGGAAGTTCTACGATGAGGCCTGGCGCATCTTCGACGGGTGGGTTCCGCCCGGGGCCCCCAAGTGCCCCGCCTCGGACCCCACATGGCCAAACCTATAGCGCCAATCGCGGCCAGCCACTGCCCACATGTGCGACCCCTTAAAACCCTAAAACCCTAAAACCCTAAAACCTTCTCTGACGTGACCTTCTTTACCAACATATCCCTAAAAGACATCTCTCCGCTCCGCTCCGTGTCCCGCCCCTTTTGTTCTGGCCACTCCCCCCCCCGCCGACCTGCCCGGCCCCGCCCCGGCCCCCTGCTGCCCCCCCAGCCTCAACGTCCTGGACCTCAAGTCCCTGGAGGAGATCCGCTACCTGATGGGCGAGTTCGTGAAGCACCCGGGGGCCTGCCTCACGCTGGCGTCCTACCTCACGACGAACACGGGCGACGTGGCGCGTCGGTACATCAAAGTGCGTCTGCTTGCGTGTGCATCTCCATTTGCCGCTAAGCGCGCTCACCTAAGTACATGTAAAAAGCGGCGAGAGAGAGAGAAAGAAACAGTCAAAGCGGCGAGAGAGAAAAAAGAAACAGTCAAACCTACGAAAGCCCTGCCCTGCGCGACCTAGCGATTGCAGCGATGGGGAGACTGATTACCCAACGCGTAACGGGCCAGCCTCCGCCCAGTCATACGTACTAAAGGCAAAGGAACAGCCGAAGAAAATGCCGGCCCCTGACTCCACTGCGCTACCGGGGCCGCGTCCGAATGCTAAGCGTGTGTGTATGTGTGTGTGTGTATGTGTGTATGGGGGTGGCGTGAAAACCGTTGACGCGAAAAAGACAGGATATGGTGGGGGAAGAGGTTGCCGATCGAGACGGTGGGTAGGCCCAGGCCGGCACGTGATGTCTACCTGGTAGGGGGCTTCCCTGCCCATAGGCAAAGGGTTTGGAGTTTGGAGGGCTAGGCACGTCTAGACTCGAGCGCGCGTCACTCGCGCCACTGCATGTGCCGCTATGCCTCGCACCCTCCCTCCTTGTGTTGACGCGCGGATTTGTTCTCTGCCGTAACGCGCCGCACCCGGTGTTGTCACCGTCCTCCCCTCCTCTTGCCGTACAGGATCCGGAGCTGCTTCGCTACATCGACATCGAGTGCTTCATCTGGTCCACGGTGCCCTCCGACCTCACACCCATGATCAACGCGGGCATGGTGTTCTGCGACCGCCACTTCGGGGGCATCAACTACCCGCTGGGGGGTGTGGGGCGGATCGGAGAGGAGCTGGCGCACGGTGAGGGCCGCGGAGGGGGTGGCGTGAAAACCGGTGACACGAAAACGAGCGGAGGGGGGTGGCGGGTATAAGAGAATCCGCGAATCCACGGCCGACGAACCAAGGGCGTTGGAGGAAGGCGGGGTGTGTGAGGGGGCACCCGTGGGGGCCGGGGGCAGGGCGGTACCGGGGGCGGAAGGGGGAGTTGCAAAAACACCGTTTACGCGACAGGGGCGGAAGGGGGGTTACAATAAAAAAACCGGTAACGCGACTGGGGAAATGTAGTGGTTGCATAGCCTTCGGACGACGGGTCGCGCGCGCATGCTACTGGACTAGGGTGGCCGGCTACAAACACGAACGTGACGACGGAAGGGGGGTCGAGGAAGACCCGTGGATGCCAGAAAAAACCGTTTAGGACAGACGTTTTGAGATGCATGCTGGAGAACTGGGTTGGGGATACTAGAGCCGAAGGTCGTAAGGTGACCTTTGGAAGGGGGAGGGAGGGCGTGTGGAGGGCCGCTGCGCGCTAGAGATGTTTGCCGTCCGGTTTCTAGGGGAAGGGGGGAGGCGACACCTGTCTCGGCTGCTGTGCATCGTTGTCGGAAGGGCGGAAAGGATGGGGGGGTGAGTGGACATGGACATGGACTGGCGGTCGGGTGGGTGGGTGGGTGGGTCGGATAGAGGCCAGCACGGAAAGATGGAGGCGGGACCTAGGGGACCAGGGCAGCTGGTAGATGCAACCCAGTACCCACCCTCCAATGCTTCCCCATCAAACGCAACGCTGCACGGTGTCGCGCCGCAGGCATCGTGGACTTCGGCGGGCAGATCGTGTACAAGGCCAACGTGAAGGAGATCATGATGGAGAAGCAGGCGGACGGCGGCGAGCGGGCGGTGGGGGTCAGGCTGGCGGATGGACGCGTGTTCAGGTACTGCGGCGGGCGGGGGGCCATGCGGGCAGGGTAACTGGGTAAGGGGCTGTGAGAGCCTGGCAGGTGGCCATGCGGGCAGGGTAGGGGGCTGTGAAAGTGGGGTACTGCAAGGGAAACCCGTGTAGGAAGGAAAGCCGGGGAGGGGGTCGGGGCGGCGTTGGCCGGATGCCGTCACGTGGCTGGGTGGGTAGTGTGAAGACGCGTGTTGGTCGTATGCCGCGTGGGGCAACGTATCGGATGAGGATAGGATACGACGAGTGGGTAATGTTTGTCCGATGGATGGGAGACCGGGGAGCGGCGAAAGGGGAAATGGTGGTTGGGTGGCAAGCTGAGGTGGGGGGTGTCGTGACCTCCCCAAGCACCTGCCACCTCGCTCCCTGGCCCTGCTGTCCCCCGCGACCTGCTCGCTCCGACCCACCGCACCGCCCTAACCGTCCCCAACACCCAACTCCCAACCCCCAAAACTCCCCACCCCCACCCCCACCCCCACCCCAGGGGCAAGGCTATCATAAGCAACGCCACCCGCTGGGACACCTTTGAGAACATGATTGGCCAGGACAAGCTGCCGGAGTCGGAGAAGAAGTTCAGGTGGGCGGGGAGTGGGAGTGGGTGGGGTGGGGTGGGAGCGGCGCACCCGCGAGATGCCCTCCAGGTCCACTGAATAATACACACACACAGTTTCCCCTCTGTTGACTCACTGGTTCGCTCCCTGCCTCCCCTTCTGCCTTCCATACCCTTCCTCCCGTACCCCCCTTACTGCCCTCCATTTCCTATGTCGTATGACCTGGTCTTCTCGCCGCCCCCTCCCCACCGCATCCCGGCCCCCCTCCCCTCGCCCCCCCGGCCCCCTCCCCACCGCAACCCGGCCCCAACCCCCCTCTCCCCGCCCTCCCGGCCCCCTCCCCCCCAACCCGCCCCCTTCCCTTCGCCCTCCCGCCCCCAGGCAACGCTACAAGAAGTCCCCCTCGTTCTTCTCCATGCACATCGGCGTCAAGGCGGAGGTGCTGGAGGGCGAGAAGGACTGCCACCACATCCTGCTGGAGGACTGGAACAAGATGGACGCTGCCAGGTGGGGCGGGGGGGGGAGGGAGGGGGTTACGGGAGGGAGGGGGTGCGGGGGTTACAATAAAGAACCGGTAACGCGACTGGGGAAATGTAGGGGGGGCGGGAGGGTGCGGGGGGGGCCAGGAGGGGGCGGGAGGGGGCGGGGGGGGCCGGGAGGGGGCGGGGGGGGGCGTGCTGGAGGGGGCCGGGGGGGGAGGGGGGGGGGAGGAACTGGGCTACCAGCTGTCGAAGGACAGGGGTGGACCCCTGGCGAGGTGTGGGAGGGTTTATGAGAGGGAAAACCCGTGGGAGGGGGGTGGGGGTGGAGGAGAGTCGGGAGCCCGGCCGGCCGGCCCTAGAGGCCGTAGATGCGGCGGTTCGAAGCAACGGCGGCAAACGGGCACCGGGAGTTTTAGGGTTTTTGGTTCTTTCGGCTTTGTAGCGGTGGCGTCCCAGGTGTGACACTACTACCCAGTACCCACCGCCTGGCGCTACCCTGCCTGGACCGCCCCGCTGACGGCCTCCATGGCGGCGCCCTCCCTGCCGCTGATGCCGGTCTTACTGCCGCCGCCGCTGCCGTACTGCGTCAGGGGCGTCATCTTCGTGTCCATGCCCACCATCCTGGACCCCTCCCTGGCGCCACCGGGCCACCACATCGTGCACGCCTTTTGCCCCGACTGGATCGACAACTGGAAGGTGCGCGCGAGGGGTTGGGGGGGGGTGGAGGGGTTTGGGGGTGGAGGGGGTGGGGGGGGGTGGGGGGGGGTGGAGGGGGTGGGGGGGGTGGAGGGGGTGGAGGGGGTGGAGGGGTTGGGGGTGGAGGGGGTGGGGGGGGTGGAGGGGGTGGGGGGTGTGGAGGGGGTGGGGGTGTAGGGTTGGGGGTGGGAGGGGGTGGGGGTGGGGGGTGGAGGGGGTGGGGGGTGGGGGGTGGGGGTGGGGGGTGGGGGGGGTGGAGGGGGTGGAGGGGTGGAGGGGTGGAGGGGTGGAGGGGGTGGGGGGTGGGGGGTGGAGGGGGTGGGGGGTGGGGGTGGAGGGGGTGGGGGTGGAGGGGGTGGAGGGGGTGGGGGGGGGGGGGGGGTGGAGGGGGTGGGGGGTGGAGGGGGTGGGGGGTGGAGGGGGTGGGGGGGGGGGGGGTGGGGGGTGGAGGGGGTGGGGGGTGGAGGGGGTGGAGGGGTGGGGGGTGGAGGGGGTGGGGGTGGAGGGGTGGAGGGGTGGGGGGTGGAGGGGGTGGGGGGTGGGGGGGGTGGAGGGGGTGGGGGGTGGGGGGTGGAGGGGGTGGGGGGTGGGGGGTGGGGGGTGGGGGGTGGAGGGGGTGGAGGGGGTGGAGGGGGTGGAGGGGGTGGAGGGGGTGGAGGGGGTGGAGGGGTGGAGGGGGTGGAGGGGGTGGAGGGGGTGGAGGGGGTGGAGGGGGTGGGGGGTGGAGGGGGTGGAGGGGTGGAGGGGGTGGGGGTGGAGGGGGTGGAGGGGGTGGGGGTGGAGGGGTGGAGGGTGGAGGGGGTGGAGGGGTGGAGGGGGTGGAGGGGGTGGAGGGGTGGAGGGGGTGGGGGGTGGAGGGGGTGGAGGGGGTGGAGGGGGTGGGGGGTGGAGGGGGTGGGGGGTGGAGGGGGTGGAGGGGTGGAGGGGGTGGAGGGGTGGAGGGGGTGGAGGGGGTGGAGGGGTGGGGGGTGGAGGGGGTGGAGGGGGTGGGGGTGGAGGGGGTGGAGGGTGGAGGGGTGGAGGGGGGGGGTGGAGGGGTGGAGGGGGGGGGGGTGGAGGGGGTGGGGGTGGGGGTGGAGGGGGTGGAGGGGTGGGGGTGGAGGGGGTGGGGGGTGGAGGGGTGGGGGGTGGAGGGGGTGGGGGGTGGAGGGGGTGGGGGGTGGAGGGGGTGGGGGGTGGAGGGGGTGGAGGGGTGGAGGGGGTGGAGGGGGTGGAGGGGTGGAGGGGGTGGGGGTGGAGGGGGTGGGGGGGTGGGGGGTGGAGGGGGTGGGGGGTGGGGGGTGGAGGGGGTGGGGGGTGGAGGGGGTGGGGGTGGAGGGGGTGGGGGGTGGAGGGGTGGGGGTGGAGGGGGTGGAGGGGTGGGGGGTGGAGGGGTGGGGGGTGGAGGGGGTGGGGGGTGGAGGGGGTGGGGGTGGAGGGGGTGGGGGGTGGAGGGGTGGGGGGTGGAGGGGGTGGGGGGTGGAGGGGGTGGAGGGGGTGGAGGGGGTGGGGGGTTTTGGCTGCGAGGTGGTGTTTCGAGGAAGACCCGTGGATGCCAGGAAAAACGAGGTGGGGGGTGGGGGGTTTTATAAGAGAACCCGCGAATCCACGGCCGACAAACCGAGGGCCGACAAGCCGTGGGGGGATGGGGGTGGGGCGTCTTGCTGCGGGGTATGTGTGTGTGGGGGGTGGATACATAAAAAACCGATAACGCGACTGGGGAAGGGGAGACGTGTGTGGGGGGGGGCCGTCTTGCTGCGGGGGAGGGGACTCGTCTTTGCTTGAGTGGGGGCGTCGCTGAGGGCGCTTTCCATGGGCGGGGTTGTGTGGGTGACTGGACATGGGGCACCACCTTCCAAGCCCGCTGCCATAACCCGCCCCCGCCACTCCACCCCCCTCCTTGTCCGCAGGGCTTGGGCCCCGAGGAGTACGAGGCCGCCAAGGAGAAGCTGGCTGACGAGCTGTGCGAGCGGCTGGAGGCCATTATCCCGGGGATGAGGTCCGCCATTACCTTCCGCGAGGTCAGTTGGGAGCGGAGGGGCGGGGGGGGGGGTCCACAAGAGGCGGGGGAGGGGCATAAAGGCCGGGTTACGCGACATGGGTAGGAGGGGCGGGGGAGGGGTCCGCAAGGGGGGGAGGGGTGCGCGTGCGTGTGCGTGTGCGGCGCACAAGGCCGCGGCACAAGATAGGACTGCACGGGGCACAAGAGGAGGGAAGGGGGGGGGCCTGCAGGAGGATGTAACCCATTCCTCCGTTCTCACCCGTGACCTTAAAACTTGGCTAGCACCAAACCCAAACACCGCTCCAACTCGCTGCCGCTCTCCTCATACGTTACCAAACCCCCTCCCGGCCACCCCTCCCTCCCCGCCCGCCCCTCCCACCCCCCCGTGCAGATCGGCACCCCCCGCACGCACCGCCGCTACCTCAGCCGCGAGGACGGCACGTACGGCCCCATCCCCACGCGCCGCCCCCTGGGTATGCTATCCATGCCCTTCAACTCCACCGACATCCCCGGCCTCTACTGCGTGGGCGACTCCGCGTTCCCCGGACAGGTGCGGCAGCCGCAAGCCGGGACCGCCACTGCCCCCTCCCTGACACTCCCCACTCCGGACACTCCCCCCTCCCACCGTCACCGCCCTCGGTTTGTCGGCCGTGGGATTCGCGGAACCTCTTACAAAATGCCCCCTTGCTGGATGCTCCCCCACTCGTGAGATGGTCCCGCCCTCCCTGGACTCTCCCCCCTCTCCTGACGCGAGCCCCCTCCCTGGATACTCTCCCCTCCCTGGACGCTCCGCGCCTCCACCCAGGGCGTCAACGCGGTGGTGTTCTCCGGCTTCGGCTGCGCGCACCGGGTGCTGGTGGACCTGGGCAAGGAGCCAGCGTGGCCGGCGGTGGACAAGGTGTACGGCAAGGTGCTGGCGGCCATCAGGGACTCGTCATGAGCGCACGCACGGCACGGAACGTAGTACGGGCGTACGGGCGTACGGGTGTACGGGTGTATTATGTACGACTGACAAGGTTTTGGCTTGGACGGGACGGTTGTGCGGTTGGAGGGATGCATGTGTGGATGGATAGCGGCAAGGAGGGACCTGTCTGTCTGTCTGTCATGTGCTCGGGGCAGCGGCTACGCATCCAACGTGAGTTTGAATCTACCGGTGGGGTTGCGATGTTGGTTCAAGGCTAGGTGTAGACAGCTTGAGAAGCCACCTCGTGTTTTACGCGCTACCGGCGTTGGGGTTGTAGGTGAGTCGGGTGTTGCTGGCTTTGCGAACGACGCTTGGTACGGCATGTGAGAGGAGGCGAGGTAGCGCTCGGGGACGGCAGGACGGAAGAAACGGAGGGGACCGCAGGCAGGCAGGCAGGCAGGTGCATACGGCGGCAAAGGCCGTTGCCACAGAAGACCGACTCGTACTTTGTACGATGTACGGCATACGTGACTGGGAAGGAACGAAGGAGGGGACCGGCGGAGGTGCGGCCCCGCGATGCGATGTCGTACGGCATTGCGTACGGAGGGAGCCGAGCACTCCTTACCACCCCGGGCTGCGGGGGGGCAGTAGAGGCGGAGCAACCACATATAGTACCTGACGGTGTGGCCGGGTCGCGGGGGTTTCGAGGAGGACCCGTGGATGCGAGGAGAAAACCCGTTAAGGACAGACGTTTTGAGCCGGGTCGCGGGGGTTATGTGGCCGGGTCGCGGGGGTATGTGGCCGGGTCGCGAGGGGAAGTCCCACGCGGGGGTAGCTATGTAGCTGTGGTGGAACGCGGTGGTGGCCGAGATGGCGGAGGTGCTTGAGCGCTAGCATGAAGAGCCCGCGTAATTGTGTTTATGATAGTATAATAAAGTAACAGTGATGTTGTCTTGGTGGTGTGTGAGTTTAGGGTTTACGATGGGGCTCGGAGGGGCGTGTGAATGCACAGGAGTGACCGCCGTACAACAGTGATCGGGCGGGGTCCAGGAGCAGTGGGAGGACTGACAGCCGCCGGTGAGCAGGCAGGCAGGGGCGGGGTGAGGACCCTTGCTCGTTCAGGTTGCTGGGGCCAGCCAGAGGGGTATCTGCAGTTCGTGCGGCTCGGTCGGTTGCGAACGGTTCGCCGGTTTTGACGAGCTTCATTTCGAGCACGGCGGGCTTGTTTTGCTTGGCCAACAGCTCCTGACATGCTGCCTGCTCGATGATTGTCGGTATCATGGCCGTCCGCGCGGAGGGAGGAAGTGGCGAGGGAAGCGAGCGAGGGGGCCCAGCATGTTGGGGGATTTTCCGGCTGGGGCTGGCCGTGCTTGTTGAGGTCGACGCTATGATCCTCTATGGGCGGGTGAGCTATGATCCTCTGCAAACGCTACAGCTTGCTTGCGCGGGGGAATGGGTTTCGCCACGTGGCACTCATACGGGCTGAGGCGGTTCTTTTTGCTTTCCCGCTTTCCAAGGCGTCATCCAGGGTGGCAGGCTGCCCGACGGAGGGGGCGGGCCTGAGCGGCAAACTGATCGCCGCTGTATGGACTGGGGCCGCTGTTGGCAGTTGGGTCGTTGTAGCAACAGTTGTGCGGATAGATGGGCCGGCTCGTGGACCGTGAAGACGGTTGACGGAAACGCAGCCAAGGCGTGTTTCGCTGGACTGTAAGAATTGTGACCTGAGCCTGCGGATCGCCGATATACCGGACATGGTCAAATCGGTGCGTTGGCCCCCGGCTTAGGATCGCCGGCAGCAAGAATTCAGCCGGGGGCACTTTCTCTTGGGGGGTTCCTATTAACGCAGGGAATGTGTTAATGCGGCTGCGTCACGACTAAGGAAAATGCCCGTTCTTCCCCGTCGGCAATTGCATGCTAAGCATCGCCACATAAAAAAATGCATCGTGCTTTCCTGTATTTGTGGAAGCATGTATTGGCGAGAACATACACCAGCGCGCCATACCAATCCGCCCACCACCCGTAAGAAGCTAGGGGTAGGCACCTGTAGGCACGACTGGAGAAGTAGCCCCTAGCAGCGGATACCGATGTCAAAAGCAAAAGCTGTTTTTTTTATCGAATAGTCCAATTAGGGAGCCGTGCCAGCCAATTGTTGCTGTCCTCCTAGGATTTCGGAGGAAGGCAAAGTTGCCTTAGCGCCGAACTACCTAAGCAGCAGCGACGAATAATGCCAAATGGAAATGAGAGGTGTGGCTCCGACGGCAGCCAAAGCGGCGATCATGTCCTGTACTGGAACCTGAACTGTGCGACGGTGAAGGAGCTCCTCAAAATTAAGAAGGGCCCTGGAAAGGTCGTGGCGGCGACGCTGCTGAGGCAACGTGATTTATATGGCCAGGTGCGTGGGTCCTCCGCTGCTAGCGTGTTGCAGTGTCCGGGCTCACAGTCCTGGTGTCAAACCAAACCTGCAAGCTTCGCTCCTGCCTCTCATCCCACCGACCCCACCAACCAACTGTATCTTATCGCCCATGTTCTTACGTACCCCGCTGCCTACTGTATGTGCCACCAGTCTTACCCTCGCTCCTGCCAGCTTCATCCTCACCCCACCTGACCCAGATCGACGTTTTCACGTCTCGAACCCTCGCGCGCCTGCAGTTCCTTAACTGGGAGGACTTGCAGGGCCGAGTTAAAGGCCTAGGCGACGTTAAGGTGCGGGCGCTGAAGAAGGCGGGCTGCGAGGTCCGGCCCACCGTGTCGGGGCTGCTGAGCAGGGTGGCGCTGCCCGGCAGCAGCCGACAGCAACAAGACGCGGCTCACCCTGAGGCCGGGACGCCAGCTGTGCCCGCAACAACGTCAGCAGTGCGCGCGCAAGCGCTAACGCGAGCCCAAGCGCAAGCGGAGGCGGAAGCCCAAGCCCAAGCACAAGCGCAAGCGCAAGCGCAAGCGCACGCGGTTGCGGTTGCGAAAGCGCAAGCAAAAGGGGCTGCGAAAGCGCAAGCGCAAGTGCAAGCGCAAGTACTAGCACGGAAGCAAGTAGTTGCGCAGGCGCAGCAGCGAATCCCGAAGCGGGCTGCTGTCGTGGCAGGCAGCCGTGTTCGCGTCGCAGATGCCGAGGCAGCCAACAATAATGCTGCCGTCGGCCTGGACGAGTGCGCAGTGGCTGCGGCGGCAGAACGCTGTGACACCGACGATGACGGTTGCGAGAGCAGCAACGACGATGCGGCAGGTGAAGGTGAAGTGGGCGCCTCGCAGGCCCAACCGCTGGACTCTGTCGCAGGGTGGTGGTTGAAGGACCGCCAGGACTCCAAGGAGCCGTTTCCACCGGAGTTCAGAGAGTAAGTCGAGGACGTGCGTGCAGGGCAGCGGCAGAGAGGACAGGGGCAGAGAGGACAGGGGCAGAGAAGCCAACCGTGGACACATAAAGGGAAATGATGTAGTTGGGCCGCTGATGGGAAGGACGAGTTGCCGAGGCAGGGCCAGCGACTACTAGCGGTTGTGGTGGTGGGGAGGAACCAATCAATCGAAGAGGCCGACGAAGGTCGCTACCCGAGCTGGCGACGGGGGTAGTGCATGCCGTATACTGAGACGTACGTACGTGCAAAGTGCGTCATCGCTGCGCGGAGGTAGGACACGTGCGTTGTCATGCATGGTCGCGCAAGGTTGCCTACCGTATTTAGGCCCATATTGGGTGGAGCGCGCGCATGTGGACACGTGGCCTCTCTTATCCCTGCTGGCCCCATGCGCGTCTACGTTACAGATCCGGAACGAACGGGACCGATGAGTGATCCCCGCTGGCCAACCAACCAGCCAACCAACCAACCAACCAACCAACCAACCAACCAACCAACCAACCAACCAACCAACCAACCAACCAACCAACCAACCAACCAACCAACCAACCAATTCATACCCATACCCTCCGCCGCCCTGCCGCCGCTGCAGCAACCGGATCAGGTCGCGGTGGTGCTACCTGCACGCGCACATCGACGACGATAACGGGAACGGCATCGTATACTACGACGGGCAGCGGATCAGCCGTAATCAAGCGCGGGTATGGCACACTTTGTTGCACATATAACTCGGCGTCATGGGGGCCTGCGGCCGCGTGAATTGAACCACTGCCCTCGCTCGCTATGCAACGCCCAACCCAGTCCCAGCGGGACGCGGACAAATGAGTGACTTCCAAGTCGATTGTCTAGGATGTGAACTCATATTGTCCAAAAAATGAAGCGGGCGGTGGACCTCGCCCCCGACTGCACTCACCCTCGTCGCTGCGTTGGGCTGGAACTTCGCTTCCTTGTTAGTGGTTTAGTATCACACAGACTGCGGCCCTCGCCTGTCGCCACCCTCACCTACACACACACACACGCGCACACACTGGTATCCCCGTTGTGCTCGTAACGCCCCCGACACACTGTTGGCGCAGGAGCTCCGTCTCCGGTGGAGCCGGGACTACCCTCGCGTGGCCGGAGCCAACAAGCGCGGCAACGGCAGGGAGACGCCCGCGCAGCGCGCCACCACCAGCGGCAAGGGTGTACGGCAGGCGTGCTGGGATGACCTCAAGGGCTATGACGAGTACAAGCGGATCCCTGCGCCGTTCAACCAGAAGTACCGGGTGGACCCATACGGTGCGTGAGTGGGAGGATCCGTTTGGAATATGGGATCCACATTTACAGAAGGCCCTAGTCCCGACCGGGACATACATATACCTGCATAACTAGCTTGCACGACCCCGACTCTGTTGGTGTGGGGGGCACACGCTGCCGAAGCGCTGCGCGCTGCGGCGAGGGCGTGAGTCACACATCCACAGCCGTGTGGTATCATCGTCGTTGTTGTAACGGCCACAGTGGGTTCCAGACCAAGATGTGTCATCATGCATGTACGCCTTACAACTGTTGACGCACGTTCCTTCATTCATGCGATGAGTGACTGCGCGATACATGCTACATCAGGTTTGCTGCGATTACGCCCCTACGAAATGCCTCGTCACGCACTCACCGGTAACTAAAGCGAGCAGCTCGCCCTCGTACCAACCGATCACTGGCTGGTACGGAGTGCCTTATCACACACAACATGTCTGCGTACCTAATACTGGTGCGGCCCGCTCGTCACGCTGGTGCAATGCCACTTCTCTATCATCCTGTATGCTGGCAGGCAACGTAGTGGCCCTGAACGCTGCGGCTGACTCGGTGTGTGGCTTTCACGTGGACCACCTCTTCCCCTGGAGCCGGGGCGGCCTCACCGTCCCGGCAAACCAGGTGGCACTCCACTGGTACGACCGACAGCATCCATCCGTTGTCGTAGATCATGATCTTTCATCGTTCATCACCCCTGCCAGCTAGCGACGCGGCTTTAACTCCTACGCATCCCATCCGCTTTCAGGCGCGCAAACCTGCTCAAGAGTGACTGCATTCTCAACGCCAATGAGCGGGCCCTGAAGGAGCGACTGCACGTGGGGATCTCGGTGGACCAGCTGCTGGGCATTATCGGGCAAGCGTGTTAATAGGGATCCACCCCGGCTTCGTTGCTTTCGAGACCTGCCTGGCTGCAAACCCACACGTCGTGAGATGGACCTGCCTGGCTGCAAACCCACACGCCGTGAGATGGACCTGCCTCACCCCGACTCCCTGAAAATGACCAACCTACCCGCCCGCCTCATCATAGTGATCCTCAAGACGGTCCCCTGGACCTGTGCGCGCAATGCACCAACACACCAACTGACCAACTAACCGACCGACCCACCCACCCTGACTGCTGAAAATTGCACAACACGCAGGATTCGAGAGGAAATGGAGTCTCGACGGGACAAGCGGCGCTTCGACAACCTCATGGACTGGCTGCTCTGTCAGACATATCTGCTGACGTGGAGCCTCCGTGGCACCCCCATACTGCGGACAATGGAGGCGGGGCATCACACGCTGCACTTCCTGCACGCGGCCAGCAACGCTGCCATGCAGGACCTGATGGGGCCTCAGCCGCCGCTGGGGGAGTTGGGGTGGGGCGGTTATGAGGCGGAGGACTCATGGTTGGAGGGGGTGGCCTGTGGCTGACCTAGTAGTAACGTATGTGTGTGTAGAATTATCCTCCTTTGTGTATTGTGTTTGCTGCAACCCGTTACGGTTGTTGTAACGGTTACAGTGGGTTCCAGACCAAGAGGTAGAACCATCGGGCACATCGCCTGACACTGAGAAAGACGGAGGAGACAAAGACCGACGTGCACCGGAACAAAGGCAAACCACCAGAACACCAAATCGACAGGCCGTAGGCACACAGAGCCGCAGCCAGTACCCCATGGGGAATTTGCACCAGAGGCTCCCCTATCAGGAACCGACCACCAACCAACCTAACAGCCCAACAACCGACGGACCAGTGAAGCGCCGCAACGATGCCAGCATCGGAACCAGCCGCCTCTCATCCCAAAAGGCACGGACCCCTAGCAGGGCTCAACGCGCCTATAGAGCCGGAAAGTAAGAAGCACGGGAGACCCCGCTCCCCAAGACAACCCGGACCAATCACGAATCCACCAGCACCTCAGCCGGTCCCCCCACACAAGGCGACTGACGACAACCCGCAAGAAAGGATGCCGAGGCCCCACTGCATCCCAGGCTTTCTGGGGAAGCCCCAACGCAGCAAAGCCCCTCAGAAGGGCCCAAAACTCCACCACCCCACGGCGAATGCCACGATCCAGGAGACCACCTCCCGGAGTAAGAGGGGGACCACCTGCACCCACCCTTTTCAAGGCCGCGGCCATAAACCGGCGCCCCACCTCCATGGCAGTAATAGCCTTTGTGTATTGTGTTTGCTGCAACCCGTTACGGTATATACATGTCAAAACTATCAACAGATATTCTAATGCGTTGAATGACTGCTCCTATTTTGCCGCTGGGCTGTCGGCTGGTGTCGTGGTGGTTTGCATTTATTCCGATGCAATTCGATTCCGCCTCTTTCGTCTCCTTCAGTGTCAGGCGATGTGCCCGATGGTTCTACCTTCTGGTCTGAAACCCACTGTATCAGTTACCCCAAATACGTGAAAATTTAGGGCGTGATGGCTGCTGGTGGATGGCTGGGTCCAGCGGTTGTGGACCGATTGACGACGGGAAGGGCCGCCTTGCGTTACAGAGCGTGCGTGAGAAATGACAGGCAAGTCAAATCCTGCTTCGGGCGGCGGGGGTTGCTCATGGCAGGCTGACCGCCGCCGCGGAGGACGTTTCTGGTCAGGCACACCCGCAGAAGGGAAGTTAGGTAATACCGGTATTGCAACCTGTAAACTCGTTACTACAACGGCCAGGTCCGTTCGGCGGCACTGCGTCCTTACCGCCCGCCTAGTAAATGAAGCCGAGATTGATTGGTTAGTGTCAGTTCGCTCACAGTCCTCGTTCCATATGGTTCCTTACTGCTGTTCCGTGTGGTGCGTGCGTTTCCTCGCGTTTGCGCTCGATGAAAATCAAGGCACGCTGCCATATATTACCCATACCATGGCTAGTGCCGCAGTACATGCCGCCCCACACAGAAAGCTGAAAGCAGCCCCACAGAGTGTACTTTGTCGGCGAGGTCTCCCCCCCATGACGCTGCTCCGCGTCATCGTCCACGGTACCTGATGCTGGTGATTTTGGAAACTCTTAGGATACGAAAGGCGGGCCGGGTCGAATGTTACAAGTTGGCTGCTGGAAAACCGTTGCCCTCCAGTTGCCGCCCCGCTGTTGGCATGGCATTTCAGGAATGGGTGGATCGAGCAAGTATATGTTGTTTTGTGTTTTAAGCTTCTGCAAACATTGGTACGCTATGCCCTGAAAACAGTGGCCGCCGTGCGATGTGGGACGAGCGGCGTCGGGAAGGCGGGAAAGGTGAAAGGGAGCCTCCGGAGCGAGCCTACCCGCTCGGGGAGCCGCACGCGACAGCACAGAATTTGAAAACCAGTCCACGCATCTACCTGCACGCTGCCCCGCGCCAAACGTATGCCGCCTCATACTGCGAGCTGGACAGCTTTGCAATATCGCATATCCCTGTCACAATCACCTTTCAATTGATAGCTGGGTACTTCCCTTTAACTATTCGTTCGTAGCAAGGCGTGCTTTGGCCGATACAGGGCCACCTATCGAAAATGAAAGATGTCACCCTAAAGCTGACCACTGGCCACGGACCTGGGCAGACGTCTGTTGCTTACGCGAGCACCGCGAAGGACCTCTTCCTCACCACAGCGGGCGCGGACGGAAAGGTCTTCCTCAGGGACTCTCTCATCCTCGAGCCGCAGCATGTTGCAAAAGTTGAGACGCCACCTGCCACAATCCTAGCCGTGGACCCCAAGGGCAAGTACGTAGCAATTGGTGATGATCAGTACGTGAAGGTAAGCGCGGCCATCGCACCGCATCGCATTGCAGCCAGGTGCGCCGGTCCCCTGGGCAACCGCTCCTCCTGGTCCCCACCGTCATCGCAGCTTTCGTCCTTCTTCACCGCGCTTCACACACTGCCGCACTGCATCGCGCCGTTAGCGCCGCCGCACGTTCTTAACCCTGACCTGCAACCTTTTAACTCCCGCTCCTCAACCGGCACTTCGTACCTTCTTCAACCTTCTAGATATCAGCAAGCGGCCCCCATCCCACCCCCCGCCCCTGCTCCGCAGCTTCACAAGCTGCCCTCGCTCTCCCTGGAGCGAGTGGCTTGTCGCTTCAACCTGACGCTGCGTGCCCTCAGCTTCAGCCCCGACGGCACCAGGCTTGCGGCCGCCGGGGATGACAGCCTCATCAAGCTGGTGGAGGTCAAGGAGGGAACGGTGAGGCGGCGGGGTCCCCAGGGTCGTCGGCGGGAGGGGGTTTAAAGAGAATCCGTGAATCCACCACCGGGAGGGGGGTCGCGCGAAGACCAAGACGGTTACACGCCATGGGAAACGCAGGGGGAAACACCATCGCGCGCTGTGTTCGTTCTGGGGAGGCCAGGGCGCCTCGCTTTCACGTCCATCACACCAGGTGCGGTTTTTGAACTCGTTTACGTGAGTGATGCCCCCAGTTGGAGCTAGGTGCTTCTGCAACATGCCCTACCCGAGGTGCGGCCCCCTGCACCCGGGCCACCACCACTGCCACACCGCAACCACCGCCGGTGCCTTGCACCCCTACCACCACCACGGCCGGTGCCTTGCACCCCTACCACCACCACGGCCGGTGCCTTGCACCCCTACCACCACCACGGCCGGTGCCTTGCACCCCTACCACCACCACGGCCGGTGCCTTGCACCCCTACCACCACCACGGCCGGTGCCTTGCACCCCTACCACCACCACGGCCGGTGCCTTGCACCCCTACCACCACCACGGCCGGTGCCTTGCACCCCTACCACCACCACGGCCGGTGCCTTGCACCCCTACCACCACCACGGCCGGTGCCTTGCACCCCTACCACCACCACGGCCGGTGCCTTGCACCCCTACCACCACCACGGCCGGTGCCTTGCACCCCTACCACCACCACGGCCGGTGCCTTGCACCCCTACCACCACCACGGCCGGTGCCTTGCACCCCTACCACCACCACGGCCGGTGCCTTGCACCCCTACCACCACCACGGCCGGTGCCTTGCACCCCTACCACCACCACGGCCGGTGCCTTGCACCCCTACCACCACCACGGCCGGTGCCTTGCACCCCTACCACCACCACGGCCGGTGCCTTGCGCCCCTACCGTCTACTGTTACCGTCCAGCAACCGGCTCTCTCTCCCCCACACGCCGCACGCCCTGCCCAATCCCCGGCCCCGCAACCCCTGCGCGCCCTCGGCGGTCTTGGTACCGGCAGGTGTACCGCAGCCTGTCCTGCGAGGACTACGTGTTGTCGCTGGCGTGGGACCCCGAGGGCACCTACCTGGCGGTGGTGCTTCGGAGCGGAGGGCTGGTGCTGTACGACACCAGCAACGGCCGGGTGGAGAAGCGTGTGGAGCTGCTGTGTGAGCGGGTGAGCGGGCGAGGCGGCGGAGGGTTTCGAGGAAGACCCGTGGATGCGGGAAAAACTATATTGAGCAGATGTTTCGAGATGCAAAGGGTGGAGAGTGGGGAAGTTGCAAAAATGGGGGGGGGTGAGTGACGAGGCGGTTGGTGGCGGTTGGTTGGGCACGTGGCCATGTGCGTGTCGGCTCGGATGTGGGGGAGGGCGGCCAGGCGGTGCGTCGCGACGAGTGGCGGTGATGAGAGGCAAGGGTTAGACCGGAGAGGGGGAACCCTGCTGGAGCGGCTGAGGCCGTTGTGTGGTGGTTGGAGAGCGGTTGCAGCCGGCGGTCGTTGGGTCGAGCACCTTTGGGGCCTGAGGAATAAGGGGCCGGCAAGGGTTGAGCTCCTCTCCCTTCCCCTGTTCCTGGCCTCCCCCTTCCCTCCCCCCTATCCATCCACGGGTCTTCCTCGACTCCCCCCTATTCCCGCCCCCTAGGTGGACTACTCCGCCCTCCGCCGCCACGCGCCCTCCTGGCACCCCGACGGCGGCACCGTGCTGGCGGTGCCCGTGGGGGCTGAGGGCGAGGTGGTGCTGTACGAGCGGCTCAGCTGGGAGGCCACTGGCTACCTGTCCGGGGAGCACTCGGCGGCAGTCAACGTCGTGGCCTTCTCACCCAACGGCAAGTGACGGAAGAGCGGACGCGGGGTGTATGTGTGTGTGCGTGTGTGCGTGTGTGTGTGTGTGTGCGTGTGTGTGTGAGTGTGTGTGTGTTACATCATCTGACCGGGCCTGACGTTGGCCAAGGGCAGCTACCTTGTGTATGTGTGTGGTGCGAAAGATAAGGCCCAGTTATACGGCCCAGGAGGCCAATGGCAGAACGGGGGGCCTGCCGAGGAAACCCGTGCATGCGATAGGTACTAGAATAGCAAAACGCAAAGCACCGCGGCAGGTTGTAGCAGGCCGCAGCAGGGCACACAAGGACGCTGAAGGAAATCGCGCGATTCCACTTGCGCTGTGTGACGCATTGCGGCTTGGGCCACACGTGCCTCCCTGTCCTCGATCGTTGCTACTGCTGACGTGTCTGATCATCTCACCCGTGCTGGCCCTGACCGCCTCCCCTCTGGCACCCCGTCCTCCTTGCCCCGCCCTCCTCACCCCGCCCTCCTCACCCCGCCCTCATCGCCCTGCCCTTATCGCCCCGTCCCGCCCGCCCGTCCTCCTCCCCCCTCGCCTGCCTCCCCTCAGGCCTGTACGCCGCCACCGCGGGTCAGGACAAGCGGGTGGTGGTGTGGGACGTGGGGTCGGCCTCCGCCATCGCAGCCGCCACCTGCACCGAGGTCATGAGCGGCCTGGCGTGGCGGCCGGACGGCAACGAGCTGGCGCTGGTGAGAGGGGCGGGTTAGGAGGCCCTGGGGCGAGTATAGTGTTGAAGGGGCCAAAAGGGGGGAGGGTGTCGGGTGGGGGAGGGAGGGACGAGTATGGCGGCATCGCTTGTGATTGGGATTGACTGACGACGGAGGTTGGGGTGCACGGGGAGAGGTCTGCGCTCCAGCCCCCTTGCCGCCAACCCCCGGCATTCCCACGCGCCACCCGGCGTGTTTCCTTTCCTTCCTAATGCAACCCCCGCTTGCGCAGATGAAACAAAACAAACGCAGGGCCGCTCGTTTCGGGGTTGAGGGTTTCATGCGCGACTCCCCTCTTTGCACACACCTGCACATCCGCGCCCGTCAGCCCCCCGTCGGCGACGCCATCCTCCCCCTGACACAAACAGGCCGCCACCCAACCCGCACCGCCGCAACCCGCACCTCCCCAACCCGCACCGCCCCAACCCGCACCGCCCCAACCCGCACCGCCCCAACCCGCACCGCCCCAACCCGCACCACCCCAACCCGCACCACCCCAACCCGCACCACCCCACTGCCAGGTTGGCGAGTCCGGAGGCGTGGGCATCTGGACGGGGCCGGTGCCCGCCAGCGCGCCCGGGCCCGCAGTGCCGGCTGACGAGCTGGAGCTGATGCAGCGGGAGCAGGAGCGCCTGGGTGAGGGGGTTTAGACCGGTTACACGGCATGGATAGGGTAGTTGAGTGGGTGGGGGTTTTAGGCCCGGTTCTACGACATAGGAAACGGGAGCGGGGGGTGCCATAAAGGGGCGGGAAGGGGGCCTGGTGGGGACTGCGGGAGGTTGCGAGGAAAACCCATGTACGAGACAATCACCGTTTGTGCCATATGTTTGGAGATGCATGCTGGAGAACACGGTTTATGAAACGAAACCAGGAGGTCGTATGTTGACTGGGGGAGCAAGATCAGCGAGGAAACCCGTGGACACGACGCAGGGGCGAAGGGGCGGAACTTATATGAGGGGAGGGTGGAGAGGGGGGAGCCGGAGCCGCTGCAGCGGACGTCGGGGCAGCGGGGAAGGGTCCAGGGTGGGCGCATTGTCGCCCTACCCTTTCCTGCAACTTGCCACATGTCACATGCCACGCGTCACGGTATGAGTTGCATTTCGCAGGAAAGGGAAGGGAGGCCCCGGTCCCGCGCGCCCCTCTCAACCAACCTCCAACTCCCTAACCGCATTTTAACGGACCCCCGCGCTGCACTGCACTGCCCGCCCCGCACCCACCCACCCCCACCCCCACCTGCTGACAGCCGACAAGAAGCGCGAGGATAAGGCCCGGAAGGCCGGTGGGGAGGCCGGGGGGGATTTGATTCCGCCCGAAGGCGGCGAGATCATCGAGGAGGTCATCGAGGAGATGGAGGTGGACGCGGTGGCGGAGGCGGCGGAGGGCGGCGGCGAGGGGGAGGACGGCGTCGGGGCCGCTGGAGGCAGCGGAAAAGGTCCAGGGAGGGCGGCGCCGACCAGCTCCGCCGCCGCCGGCGGTGGCGGAGGCGATGACGATGACGGTGGCGACGGGTCCGAGCTGACGGGCGGCAGCGGCGGGAGAGAGCGGCGGGAGGGGATGCGGACTGGCGGCGGCAGCAGCGGACTGAATGGGCGGGTGGTGGGGGGCGGCAGGACGACTCAGACGGTGCGGACTATCGTCAGGTGGGTGTGGTGGGGTGATGTAGGGTTGGGGTGGGGGTTGGTGGGGTGGGAGTTGGTGGGGTGGGGGTTGGGGATGGGGTTAGTTGGTGGAGAGAGTGGAGTCGGGGTTATAGGTTGAAAACGGCGGTTAGCTCCAGGGACGGGAAGGGATGTCGGGCGGGAGGGAGGGAGGCCGCCGCACGAATGGATGGTGCCAAGAGCCGTCCGGCCAGCTGCCATTAAGTGCCTCACCTCATACGCGCCCTCGTAAAACCCCATAACAGAGCCGCCAGGAGCTGGCTGCTACTAAACGCACTAGCCCTCACCTTCCCCCGTGTCCTCGCAACACCAAACCACAGCCCACCCCAGCCCACACCACACCACTCCAACCCCGCCGCAGGACTGTGGTGGCGCCCCCCGCCGGCCCCGCCCCGCAGCCCCCCTTCCAGCCGGGCGCCACCCCGGCCGAGCCCGGGCGGCCCCGCTTCTTGTGCTACAACATGGTTGGCAGCGTGTCCAGTAGGCCCGTCGATGACCACAACGCAGTGGAGGTGGGTGGGTGGGTGGTGGATGTGGGTGGATGTGGTGGAGTGGGTGGCTGGCTGGGAGGCGCCTTGGGCTGGGGCTGGGGCTGGTGAGCGGACCGAGGTATGAGATGGGTTTTGAGGAAGACCCGTTTTGAGGTGGGGGGGTGGGGGGCAGTAGGAGGCAGTGGCGCTCCATGCCCTGGCAAATGCAGCAGATGCAAGGTTGAGCAGGCGTGAGGGATCCAACGCAATCCCACCCAACCGAGCCCAACCCAACCGAGCCCAACCCCAACCCAACCCCACCCAACCCGACCCGACCCCAACCCCTTCAATTCGTGCGCCGCCCATACACACGCCCCCTCCCCGTGCCCAACTCCCTCCCTCCCCTTCCAGGTGCTGTTCCACGACAGCAGCCGCTTCACTGCCCGGATCCCGCTGCTGACAGACTACTACGGCTTCGACCGGGCATGTCTGGGTGGGTGGGTGGATGGGTGGGTGGGTGGATGGGGGTAGGTGGGGACCGGAGTGGGTGGGTCGGTGGGTGGGTGCGTGTCTGGGGGTGGGTGGGTGCGTGTCTGGGGGTGGGGGATGGAGTGGGTGATGAGATTGGGAGCGACCGATGAAGGAGGAGTGAGGTGGGATAAGGCCCAGGCAGGGGCCTCGACCCCGTTCAATCTAATCCCGGAAGCGGCAAGGCAGCTTCGCCCAAGACCCAACGACACGGGCCCCACGACACGAGCCCCACGACACGAGCCCCACGTGTCACTGTAACGCCCATACCCTCGTGCCATCTCCAAGCCCAAACCAACTCAGCCTCCAACGAAAACAACCAAACCAACCCGACCAAAGCGTTGGTATTGAACATTTTGGAAAATATTGTTAGCGTTGATGATTTTTATGAATGACGTCCAAACCCTCTCGCCCCCCAGGTGAAAGGGGCGTGCTGTACGCAAGCCCCCCAGCCAAGGGTGATGCGGCGGAGGCTGCCGGCGGAGGCGGCGAGGGCGAGGGCGGCGGCGTCCCCGCCATGGTCATGTTCCGCCCCTTTGACCCCTGGGCGCAGTACAGCGACTGGACGGCGCCGCTGCCGGCGGGGGAGCAGGCGCTGTGCCTGGCGGCGGGTGGGTGGGGGCGGAGGCAGGGGTGAGAGGACAGGTGCGGGGTTCGAGGGAAACCCGTGGACAGGTGCGGGGTGGGGTGGCATAAAACCCGTTTACGCGACAGGTACAGGATAGTTTGGGGGGTGGGTGGGGTTGAGAGGAAATCCGTAGGTCGGCATTGAAACGTTTGGTGGGGTGGGATGGAGCCCAAGGTGGGGCAGGTGAGGGGGGTGGTGGGGGCCAGCTGCGCACCAAGCGGCGGCAGGTGGGGTTCGCTGGGCTGGTAGGGGAGGAAATGCCGAGGGGGGGTTTTATACGAGAATCCGCGAATCCACGGCCGACAAACTGAGGGCGGGGTATGTACCTGGCGCGGGGTACGGGGCTGGGTCGAGGAGGTCCGAGCGCGCGCGAGGGTGGGGCAGGTGGATGGCGTGTGCGGAGGCTACGAGGTGGTGCCGCTCGAGGTGGTGCCGCTCGAGGTGGTGCCGCTCGAGGTGGTGCCGCTCGAGGTGGTGCCGCTCGAGGTGGTGCCGCGGGTGGCGGCTACGATTATCCAATGGATCCCGGCTAGCTGGCCTGGATCCCCCCCCAACCAACACACACACACACGCTTTTCCCTGCTCCACACAAAACACACGCCCCGCCCCGCCGCCCTCCGCCACCTATCCTGTTCTTTCCGCGTCAACGGTTTTTATGCCCCCCCACCTTTGCCCCAACACACACCCCTTCAGGCCAGTCTTTCGTTGCAGTGGCCACCTCACGTCACCTGCTGCGGCTGTTCAGCTTGGCCGGCAGCCAGACCGCCATCACCCGGCTGGAGGGGGCGCCGGTGGCCATGGTGGCGGCGGGGGCGCTGCTGGCGGTGGTGTGGCACTGTGGTGGGTGGGCTGCTGCAGGGGGGGGGGCCCGGCTGCAGAGGGTGGGTGGGCTGCGTGACGGTTGATTGGGCGTTGGGGGCTAGGATGGGTGCGAGAATGACAACTCGTTACCCGTCCTCACCCTCCCCTAGCACGACGCGTAGCTGCGCTGTGTCCTCTTTGCTGGAAAGGTTCCCAACCTATGTTGGAACCGTGGAACGATGCGGGACTGAATGAGGCCCAATCCGGTGGGCTGTGCAAGGGTCCAGCGCATGCATTCTCTCCCGCCATATCAACTAAAGAAAATAAAGAAATAAAAAGATAAAAAAATGATACGTTGGCACTGGGCCTCGACGCTTCGCTAGTCTCGCCAGCTTCATGGTAGGTGCCCCGCTCTCGATGAAGGAGGAGCCCACTGGCGCCTCACCTCCGCTGCCCTTCCCCCCTGCGCACCACAACCTCTCAGCCCACCTCCAAACGTATGTCGCAAACGGTTTTTCCCTCCACGGGTCCACGGGTTTTCCTCTCCCCCCCCCTCATCACCACTTCCATTACACACCAGGCCCGCCCAACGCGCACACCAAGTCGCAGCAGCTGTCCATGTCCATGTACGACACCACCGCCATGTCGTGCGTGTTCAGCCAGCCGCTGCCGCTGACCCCTGGGTCGGTGCTGACGTGGGTTGCCTTCACGGAGGACCACGGGCTGCCCGCCATGGCGGACTCGCAGGGAAATGTCTGCGTCAGGTGGGAGGGGAGGTGTGGGAGGAGACCCGTGGGTCGGCACTGAATGGGAGGGGCATTGCGGCTGGGCAGGGTGGCGATGGTTGGCGTCATCCCAGCCAGAGAAACTGAAGGCGAGCTGTTGGGGCCTTGGAAGGGGAATAGAGGATAGGAGGGGGGTTGGGAAGAGGTTGGATATAGAGGACACGAGCGGAATAGAGGATAGGAGGGGCGTGAAGGAGAGGTTGGATAGAGAGGATAGGAAAGCAGTTCAGGTAGCGAGGGTGCGGCCTTGGAGGGGACAGTGTGTGTCAGGTGAAAAGGGGAAAGAGGTTGAAGCAGTTGGTTTTCTTCAGGGAGTTGGGTATGGAGGGGCGTTGATATGCTGGCGGCTAGGGTAGAGGAGGGTCCTGACCACCGCGGGCTTGCGGGGCCCGCGGAGGCGTTGGGGGGGGTATAAGATAATCCACGAATCCCACGGCCGACAAACCAAGGGCGGCGAAGGTGGTGGTGGTGGGTGGTGGAGGCGTTGGAGGGGGGCCGCTTATGGGGCCCCGCGGGCGCGTGCGTGGGAGCGTCAAGGAACCCACCCGTCGTGCCGCGCAGCCCCGGACGTCCAGGTGTCGGCTGTGGACGCAACCCACCTGTTGAGCCTGGGACACTGCAACACCCCCCCTCCTCCCGGGCCTCCTGCCACCCCGCACCGGAACCCCCCCCCCCCTTACCCGCCTTACCCCTTACTCCCCTTCACCCTCGTCACCCTCAGTACCCTTACCCCATAACCGACATCACACCCCAGCTTGCTCCCCCCCCTTAACTTCCCCCCCCCCTTACCCCATTCGCGGATTCTCTTTAAAACCCCCTCACCCCTTTCCGTAAATCCCCCCCTTCCTTTTCTCCCAGGACTCCGGACTTCGGCGGCCGCTGGCTGCCTGTGTTCGAGCCCCCAGCCGCGCGACGCAGCACTGAGGTGCTGTGGCCCGTGGGTCTCACGTCCACCCAGCTGTACGCAATCGTGTGCAAGCCCGCGGAGCCCCGGCCGCAGGTCTCCCCCCGCCCCTTCTACACGCCCATGGACCTGCAGCCGCCGATGCTGGTGGTGGACGGGGGCTGCCCGCCGGAGCTGGAGGGGCAGGCGCTGCTGCTGGGGCTGTCCAATGCGTCGCTGAGGACACGGTGGGTGTGGTTGGGGGGAAGCGAGGTGGAGGGTAGGCGGGGTGGTGGGTACAACGTCGCTGCTCCTCCCAGACATGGCTCACACGGACGCAGACAACATCGGCCCCCCCCGGCCAACACCCGCCAGCGTTGGCCCCACCCCCGCCCCCACCCACCCACCCACCCCTCCATCACCCTCGGTTAAAGGTCCACCGCCAACCCCCTCCTGAGCTTTTCTCCAGCCCGGCGTTCTACTTTTTTCCGTTATCATGATCCACCGCTTCCACCTCACCCCACCCCCCTCCTCATGCCGTGTGAACTGGCTTCCCTCGCCGCCACTCCCCAACCCCTGTCGTACGTCTGTCCTACAAACGCTGCTCCTCGCATCCACGGGTCTTTCTCGCAACCCTCTCCTCTGTCGTACAGCCTGGAGACCGCCGAGGCCAGCGGGCTGGTTGAGGAGGCCTCCGACCTGAACCACCTGCTGCTGCGCGGCCAGGCAGAGCAGGACCGGGCGCTGCTCAAGGCCTTCCAGCGGGTGGTTCGGGCGGACCGGCACGCGCGGGCGCTGGAGCTGGCGGCGCAGCTCAACCTGTTCAAGAGCGTGGAAGGTGGGCGGGAGGCGGTGGGGGCCGAGGGGCAGTGGCTACCGAGGGGACCCTAGCTAGACGGCGGGGGTTTATAAGAGAGTCCGCGAATCCGCGGCCGACAAACCGAAGGCGGGCGAGGTGGTGGTCCGGAGGAGAGGCGCGGCAGCCGTTAAGTTGTGTGGGTGGGACTTGGAAGGGCTCCCAGGGGGGTTGTGGCGGCGTCTGAGTGCGGACTGCGGCAGCAGCGGCCCGCAGCGCACCGCCTTCCCCGGCTCGTTCCGTGGGCCTGCCCTCGCCCCCTTCCCTCCCCTCATCGCCTGTTTTCCCCGTCCCCATCCCCGCTTACCCCAGCCCAACCCAAACCTCAAACAACCCCAAACCAAACCCCAACTACAAACCAACCCCAAACCAACTCCAAACCAACCCCAACCCCCCAGGCGCCTTGACGCTGGCCAATCACCACCAGGTGGGGTTGCGGGGGGAGGCCGCTGGGTGAGACACGCAGACTGGTGGTTGCGTACCGGCCGCAACACGAAGCCTTAAGTCCACACTGTAACCTCATCAGCAGACAACCACTCAGCAGTCGTCCCTCATCCACACACACACACCCCAAACCATTCGAACCCCAACCCTGTCCCCCTGCCCTCCTGCCCCCCTCCCGCCTTACACGAGTTTCCGCGTCACCCCCTGTCGTGTAACCCCTCTTTATGCCACCCTCCCCCCTCCCTTATATAAAACCCCCTCTCCACGGGTCCTCCTCGCAACCCTCTCCACCCCCCTCCCCATACCAGGCTCGAGGCCTGGCGGAGCGCATCGGCGCCTTCATGGCTTCCCGACAGGCCATGATGGAGGCAGCGGCGCCGCAGCCCGGCGCCGCTGACGGCGACCCGTACGGCCAGGCGGCGCACCAGCAGCACCACCACAACCACCAACAGCAACAACGGTCGTACACGCCCATTCCGTTTGGCAAGAGGTGGGGGCTGGGCCGCGGCACCGCGCGGGTGTGTGTGTGTGGGGGGGGAAGCAGGTTGAGATGCCGGACAGGGCTTGGGTCAAGGGAGGGGGTGAGGGCGGTCTCAGGCGTACCGGCGAGCGACGGGGCTGTGCGGCCAATGGCCCTCCGCTGCATCGCCGACGCTTGGAGGACGCTTGGGGGGAGTGACGCTTGGAGGACGCTTGGGGGGAGTGACGCTTGGAGGACGCTTGGGGGGAGTGACGCTTGCCACTCCAACCTGCCTACCCACCCACCCACCGCCTGCCACGTTTCTCGTCGGTTATCACTCGCCGCGTAAGTGTCGAGTTCCCTCAACACGGGTTGCCTCAACAACCGATCACCGCCCGCAACCCGCCCCCTAAGTGCCGATCCACGGGTCTTCCTCGAAACCCCCTTCCACGTCCTCAGCAGCGGCGGCGTCGACCCGGACCAAGCGCAGGCGGCAGGCGCCGCGGCGGACACGCAACCACCACCACCAGCCGGCCGCAGCAGCGGCGGCCGGCCACTGGCTCCCGCGGACCTCAACGCCTGCCCCGCTACTGGTGGCGGTGGCGGCCTGACGCCCTTTGCCAACATGGTGACCGCCGAGCCGGGGTCAGCGGGGGCGCCCGGGAGGTCCACGGGGCCCAAGTCGGGCGCACGCGGACTGCCCACTCCCAACACGCTGCTGCAGGTGAGGGTGCATCCCGTGTGGAAGGGTTCGAGGGAAACCCGTGGATGTCCGTGTGGAAGGGGGGGGGAGGCGGCGGAAGGGGGTGTGGGAGGAGACCCCTGGGTCGGCACCGGAGGGGGTTTGATAAGAGAATCCGCGAATCCACGGCCGACAAACCGGAGGGCACCGGAGGGGAAGACAGAGGCGGAGGCGGGAAGTGGGCCGGGGCTGGGCTGGTTTGGAGTGTGCTGGTGCTTGTCGCGGTTGTCAAGGTATGGGGCGTGTGTGGGCCATGGCGGTGTGGTATTGCTGGCGAATGGGAAAAGCCCAAACACTGGTTCAGCGAACCGAAATGTTTTGGGTATGTTTGGTGCCGTTGCCAATGATGATTGCCGGTTTCCACGCGGTTGCGGCCGGCGGTCCTCTAACTAGGCCCTCACCATGGCGTTCCTGCGGCATGTCGGTCCTCAGATCCCGGCCCCCCTACCGACTGCTGCTGCTCCCTCAGGCCGCCACCGCTAAGCCCGACGGCGGCGGCGACAGCAACAAGCGGAAGCCTGCTCCGACCTATAACAACCCCTTTGCGCGTAAAGCCCCAAAGCTGGGCAAGTGAGCGCTGCGTAGGGGGGGGGCGGGGCGCGTAGGGGGGAAGCGAATGGGTGTTGGCCGGTCCGGAGCTGGCAGTCCATGAGGGCCCCCCTCCGTGCATCCACGGGTCTTCCTCGAAACCCTCGGTGGAGGGGGTGGGGGATGGCGGCGAGGAGTGGAGGGGGTGGCGAGGGGTCGAACTGAAAGTGGTGGTGGAGGGGGTGGCGAGGCAGAGCCCGATGGATGCCGGGGTAGCTGCCCTGCGCATGCAGGGGTCGAAGTCAAAAGTGGGGAATTGAAGTGAACATGGGGAATCGAAGTCAAAGTGGGGGAGATGTCGCGAAGGCCCGCCACTGCGGAGGCCGGAGCGGTAGTGAGCCGCCCATCAGCCGAATGACGCGGTGATGGTGGGGGCGCAGGGGTCGGAGAGTGGTCAGTTGCGGGGTTTTTTGGCTCCGGGAGGGCCGCAGGCACCGCGCCTCAACCCGGTTTTCCCTCAAAACATATAGGGGCGTCGGGCCATTGGGTGCGTTGCCCCACCTGGCCGCGCCCAGTGCGGCCGCCGGAGCGCTCCAGGGGTGGGTGGGCGCGGATCCTGTGTTGCGCAGGTGAATGGGGGGGGGGTGAGACAGGGGATTACCGGTTGCGTGATTGATTCGTTCGCATTGTACGGGCAGTGAGTGACTCGGACCTCGGTCAAACGGCTTACAGCCGGAGGCGCGGTAGCAGCGACTGATGTAAGGTCTGGCTGTGACCTCCGATGGAACCCGCATCCGCCATCCTTGCGCAACGCCCACTCGGCTTGAGAAGCCAGGGAAGGGTAGCGCCAAATAGACGCGCTCGTCAAGGCCAACGCGCTCACTCCGCATGTTGTGGCGTGATTTTGGTCTAGCGTCGCACGTAGCTAGACGCCGGCGGTTAGCCCGGTGCCAGAATTACAGAAAGACGACAGAAATGATTCGTGTTACGAACGGTGTTACGGATAACCGTCAGATGGAGTTACTGGCAAACGCCGTCTGACTGGGTTACGCTACCGTAACATCGTCACGAGCATGTTACGAACTACGAACTGGGTGCTAGAAACCCCCGCCCGACATTGAGTCCTAGCAACTGACAGAAGCCGTTTTGGCTCCCTTAGCAACAGGGTATAAATACCCTGGGGAGGAGTTGGGACAGAAGTGAGTACTTACGAAGCTCTTTGAATCTCAACTTGACGGGGCGAACCCGTCCTAAGACTTATTCGCTGCTTACACGGCTCGAATCACAACATTTTGGAGTCTTAGGCTCAGTTCGCCTAAGCAGTAGCTCAGAACAATAGTTCCCCAGCGGGGTTTCCCGTGCTTCATACTTTCTGGCTATATAAGCGTGTTGAGCCCTGCTAGGGGTCCGTGCCTTATGGGATGAGAGGTGGCGGGTTCCGATGTTTGCATCGTTGCGGCGCTTCACTGGTTCGTCGGGTGCTGGGCTGTTAGGTTGGTTGGCGGCCAGTTCCTGATAGGGGAGCCTCTAGTGCAAATTCCCCCTGGGGTGCTGGCTGCTGCTCTGTATGCCTACGGCCTGTCAACTTGGTGTTCTGGTGGTTTGCCTTTGTTTCGGTGCATGTCGGTATTTGTTTCCTCCGTCTTGTTCAGTGTCAGGCGATGCGCCCGATGGTTCTACCTCTTGGTCTGGAACCCACTGTAACCGTTACAACAAGTTCCCCAGTGCCCGGCCGTCCGTGCCGCAAACCTTGCAGCACTATAGGCCTCGACTAGGTTAAGGACTGTCCAGCTACCAACCTGGCTAGTTGTATATCCCTCGACCAACTCGACGTCTATGCCTATTGGGTCTTGGACCTCGTTCCTGAACGCTCTGCCCGAGGTCACTCCGGCTGTGCCGCCCGTGACGGCCGCAACCTCCGCAACCTCCGGTACGAGCCGTCCGTGTTCGGCCTTTCGCTCTTCGTCCCCTCTGGTGTGACTGCTCGTAGTCGAGTTTTGTCCCTCTGTAAGAACCTTTGGCACTCGCGTGCGGAGACCCCATAAGAAACATGTATGGCCGACGAACTGGCCGTCGTTCGTGAACAGCTAGCCGAGCTGCGTCGTAGCATGACTGACACGGCCGCGGCCGCAGAGGCCAATACGATGCGTCTGGCGTTGACTGATGCCCTTGCGCATCCAGAATCGAACCCCGCTTTCGTGGCCCTCCGTAAAGAGATGGACACGCTGAAGTCTGGGATGGAGAACCCCGAGGTACGCGCCCAGGTACGCGCCGAGGTAGTTTCCGCCGGAACCTCTGCTGCAGGACCCGGTGGTCCGCCTCCTCAGACCCAACCCCAGAAAACTGACGGTGTGAAAATGTCGAACCCACAGTCCCGACCCAAGTCGGCCCCGGAGGAGTTCAAGAAGTACTTCTCGATTTTCATGCGCATTAACAAGAACGCCAACGCATTCGTGGTCTTGGTGAGCGCATGCCAGAACCACCCTGAGGCTGAGTCCTGGTCTCTGAACCTCGTCGAGGGCAACCCGTGGTCGACTCGATGACCACTGACAGCTGATGGGGCTGTTCCTGGAGGGCTTTGCGCCTAAGGTACAGAACCAGAAAC
The DNA here is from genome assembly GCA_003116995.1 of Yamagishiella unicocca. Taxonomy (NCBI): domain Eukaryota; kingdom Viridiplantae; phylum Chlorophyta; class Chlorophyceae; order Chlamydomonadales; family Volvocaceae; genus Yamagishiella; species Yamagishiella unicocca. The sequence continues at coordinate 746,268 of BDSL01000039.1, forward strand.
TAGATGCCATGCAACGTCTGCTAGAAGGCAAGGTCAAAATGGACGCCCAGAAGGGGATAGCTGAGTATCCTGTTGGCGGGCCTGACTGCCGAGAAAGACTTTGCCATGACCCTGATGCTCTATAGCCATGGCTTGACCCTGACCCTGATCGCCCCGTGCCGTGTGAATTATGCGGGTGATGAATTCACTTCGCTAGATAAACTTTCCCGGCATGCGGCTGGAGAAGAAAAGAAGCTCAAATTGGCCCAGCCTGGTCGTGTTGCGCTGAACTATACCGTCGCTGATCGATCCCCACGCCCCAACCGCCCCCAGACCAACACTAGCCCTAGCAAGCGACCATCGGACGCCGGTTGGCAACAGGCCGGTGACGTCAAGAAGCCACGTGCACAGGGCGCTGGGCCGTCGCAGGCACGGATGCTGGGCGAGCCGAAGAACCCGAGCACCCTCACGAAGATATATTCAGAAGCTGCGGGCCGCCTGCTCACATCGGCAGAGTGGGAGGCATACCGCGCTCAGGGCTTGTGTATTACGTGCGGTCACAAGCCCTGAGCGCGGTATGCCTCCCACTCTGCCGATGTGAGCAGGCGGCCCGCAGCTTCTGAGTAGATCTTTGTGAGCGCGCTCGGGTTCTTCGGCTCGCCCAGCATCCGTGCCTGCGACGGCCCAGCGCCCTGTGCGCATGGCTTCTTGACTCCGCCGGCCTGTTGCCAACCGGCGTCCGACGGTCGCTTGCTAGGGCTAGTGTTGGTCTGGGGGCGGTTGGGGCGTGGGGATCGATTGCTGGCAAACCCCAGAGGGTTTTTCCAACGAGAAGGGGGAGAGTGCGAGTATCAGATTGTCGTCCCTAATGATCCAGATTTGAAGGGACAAATCATCGAACGTAGCCACGCGGACCCTCTGGCGGGTCACCCTGGTCGTCTTGGACCATCGAACTTATTGAACGAAAATTTTGGTGGCCTTCCCTTACTTCGCGCCGATGTTTTTGATTTCGTTGCTTCGTGTGACGCGAACAAGGCTGTCTCGGGTCCTAAGGCCGGCTTGTCCCAGCCGCTTCTGATCCCTGAACACCCTTGGCAGAGTGTCTCGATGGATTTCGTGGTAGGATTACCTCGAACGACCCGGTTATGCCATCGTGGTGTTTGTCAATCGCTTGACTAAGATGACGCATGTGCGTCCTTGCAAGAAAACCTCCGATGCTGTCGATACGGCTGACCTCTTCTTTGAAGCTGTTGCATGGAATGCCTGAAACGATCGTGTTGGATAGTGATCCGAAATTTACTGGCGCTTTCCTTCCCGCTTTGCTGAAGCGTGTTGGGGCTAAGCAGAACATGAGCACCACATTCCACCCTGAGACAGATGGTCAAACTGAACGTATGAACCGAATCCTTGGTGACACCCTATGGAACTATACAGATCAAGACCCTAGTTCCTGGGATCATCATCTTGGGCCTGTTGAATTTGCGATGAACAATTTGAAGAATGGGTCGACTGGGTCGTCCCCTTTCTTCCTGAACTACGGGTTCCATCCTCGAACTCCACTGCAGTTGGAGTTGGGTAGCGATGTTCCTGCCGCTAAGAATTTTGCTGAGACCTATGCTGAACGCTTAACCGCCACAAATAAATGTTTGCTAGCTGCACAAGATCGGGCCAAGGCTGATGTTGATTCCAAGCGCCGTCGTGGTAGGTCAGCAAGTGTTGCTGAGCACTCGGAACCTTGCTGCCCAACGGGGCTCGAAGAAGCTGATGCCTAAGTGGATTGGTCCCTTTTCGATTGAGAAAATGATTAACCCCGTTGCTGCTCGTTTGACTTTGCCTGAAGAACACAGGTTCCACAACGTGTTCCATGTGTCTTTGATCCGGCCATACCGTTGGGACGGTACTGTTCAGCCCCCGCCGGTTGTTGCCGCTGATCCTACTACACTGCAGCCCCAGTGGACTTGTGAACGAATTCTAGACCATGAAACCCGCAGGTTGTGTAAGTGAACGATTACCCGCTACCTGGTGAAATGGTCCGGATATGGGCATGAACACAACACGTGGGTTAACTGTAACCGTTACAACAACGTGGGTTAACAACGCTAGCTTTGTTAATCAAACCCCTATTGAGGCCTACTGGTCTTCCCGGCCCGAACACCGCGAGGACGCAGGCGCCTAGGGTGGGGAGGCAGATGTTGTGGCGTGATTTTGGCCTAAGCAAATTTTGCTAAGTGCGTCGCCGGTGGTTAGCCCGGTGCCAGAATTACAGAAAGACTACAGAAATGATTCGTGTTACGAACGGTGTTACGAACGGATAACTGTCAGATGGAGTTACTGGCAAATGCCGTCTGACTGGGTTACACTAACACTGTCACGAGCATGTTACTAACGAACTACGAACTGGGTGCCAGAAACCCCCGCCCGACATTGAGTCATAGCAACTGACAGAAGCCGTTTTGGCTCCCTTAGCAACAGGGTATAAATGCCCTGGGGAGGAGTTGGGACAGAACTAAGTACTTATGAAGGAAGCTCTTTGAATCTCAACTTGATGGGGCGAACCCGTCCTAAGGCTTATTCGCTGCTTACATGGCTCGAATCACAATACTGCAAGCTAGGGTGTCGTTGCAGCAACAGACGCATGAAGAGGCTGGATGGAAGCGGCACGTGTGTGGCCGTTCGTGCTTCACGAGCAGTGAGTGGTGCTGTCGCGCACTCTGTGCTGCGCGTGCTGGGTGTGCAGCATGACATGCAAACAACTGGCAGCGGAACATGCTGCGGTGCTGGCCGGCTGGCGCACCAGGCTCAGCAGTGGGCGCGGGCCGGGGAACACCGACAGCAGGCCAGCACTCGGCCAGTAGGACTCTAGGTGGCTTGATAGGTGTGTGTGATCGGGGTGCACAATGTGCCCGTGCCTCCCACCTTCCACAGTGTGACATACATGCCTCCAACCGGCACCTGCAGCCCGAAAGACAACACCCTGCGGCAGCATGTATGGCACCTGCAGTTCCAAAAGACAACACCCTGCATGTGGCAGCACGTACGGCACCTGCAGTTCCGAGCCATCGACGCACTTGGTCCATGTGGGCTGCGGTCATTAGGTGGGGGGGATCCTTGGAGGCAAGCCTCCAGAGACTGTTGCTCGCTTTTGGGTTCGGTCAGCCGCAGAAGGAGTGCTGTGCCGCGCGCCGCGGGCCTGCAGCTCGCTCACCTGACGCGATTGTCGCCGATCAGGACAGTGAGGCCAGTTCAGCACGTACGCCGTGTGGAAACTACCCTGGCTAAGGCTGAAAGGCAGGATCACGACCCGCGCCAGCACAAGATCCCTCGGCTGCCCTCCCAGCCCTCGGCTGCCCTCCCAGCCCTCGGCTGCCCTCCCAGCCCTCGGCCGCCCTCCCAAAACGATTATCACCGGGCAGCTGGAGGTGGTCGTGATGGCGGGCGTCGCGCTGCTCGTCACGTGTAATGCCGCGTGCGCACATATTCGTCAGTTTTCCTTTTGAAAATGTAGGAACATGTTGACACCGCGGATGTACTGTCATGTCATGCATTCGTGGAGCGGTGGCTGTAACACAGCAGGCCCGAGCAGGCGCGTGGATTATCAGCAAAGAGCCTGCGCAATCGAATAGACTGAGAGGATGCGCCCTCTTTAATAACACACGCGGTATCGGGAGCATGTCGTACAGGCCGACGTTGGACCAACATGGCTGGCTTGTCATACGGTGCTGTAAGCTGATAGCTATTCTGCCCTGGATCTTCTAAGGTTACTTACCGAACTAGTGGCCGACAGTGATTTCCTCCGGGGTCAGCTGGTCCTGGTGCGTGGCTGCCAGGTCAGCATTGACGCTGGTTGTCATGTAGAGCGCATAGAACTCTGCGTCCCCCATCGGTGCCATCTGCACGAACATGGGGTCCGTGCAGTGCTGCCTGACATGGCCCTGGATACGATTGTGCCGCGTAAGCTCCGGGGCAACTGCACGCTTGCGGGCAGCTGGCTTGACTGCCTGCCAGGCATTGGGCTGCTTGTCAACAACCTGTTCCGGAGGGTCTTCTGGAGGGTCATCCTCGGCCTCCCCGGACTCGATGAGGTCCATGTTCTCAGCCGGTTGGTTCCGGTTGATGGCTGTCAGGAGTTCGGCCATTTGAGCCAACAATGCGGTCTGCCCATCCTTGAGACCCCGGATCTCACGATCCTGGGCATCGAGGCGGCCTGGCAGGTCGAGGGCGGGTGCGGCCACCGGTGGCCGCAGCATACCGCTGCGATCATTCGCTTAACTGCGCAAATTAATGATCTCGTTGTGCCCAATGTGCAGAACCTTACGATCAAACAACTGAAGGAAAGCGCCGCTACAGTGGGAGTGACTTCACTTCCATCAGACCCGGAAGCCGCAGCAGCAGCCATTGACAGCCTACAGGAGAAACTTGCAGTTATGCAAGTCAACCCTGAAGCGCAGCTCAGCGAGCAGCGCTTCAGGGTTGACTTGCATAACTGCAGTTTCTCCTGTAGGCTGTCAATGGCTGCTGCTGCGGCTTCCGGGTCTGATGGAAGTGAAGTCACTCCCACTGTAGAGGCGCTTTCCTTCAGTTGTTTGATTGTAAGGTTAAGCACATTGGGCACAACGAGATCATTAATTTGCGCAGTTAAGCAAATGATCGTGCGCCAATTCTTACGAAGCAGTTTGTTGGATGCTGGAGTCGCAACCTTCGACATTGTGCTCAAGGCAAGTCGCGAAAGTCTAAACGAGTTTGGGCATCTACATGCTTAAGATGCAGCTTTGCTATGGCATGTTTTTAAAACGAGCGCCGGTGCTATGCCGATGGACTAGGCCATTGGATTGCAACGCTAAAGCAAGAGACCGTAAAGGTTCCTTTAAGCTGGCCTTCGAAAAGGACTTAAGTTGGTGCTAAGCAACCGAGGCCGAAGCCAAGACAACTCAACGAACGGCCTGAGCCGCCATGAGTGTCAAAAACGTCGCGACGCACAAGTGCGTGCTAGTTCGTCCACACCAGAGGCTTCAGTGCAGAGCACCGTTGCCAAAGGTTGGGAAAAAGTGCCGGCGCAAGCGCCGCACGAACTGGATAAGGCGGCGCCGAAGCGACCAGCCTCTAGCACAGTTCCGCACTTTATCTAAGCTACCCTAGATAAGGTCGCTGCTACCACTTGTAAGCTGATAGCTATTCTGCCCTGGATCTTCTAAGGTGACTTACCGAACTAGTGACGTGTCTCCGGACGTGGATACCAGTAAGAGGATACAGCGCTAATACTATGCAACAAAGAAGTAATCATCCGTATGTCTGTATGAAGGTGGTATCGATGTATACCGTGTTATGTCGAGCAAGCACACTAAGTAGCGTGCGGAGGCATGTACGGTGTACGAGTTGCCTTATGGATTAGTGCGCACGGCGTAGACGTGTGCATCCATTTATGTGTCAATAAATTTAGGGATTTCTGTATAAGCCAAAGCTTACAGGTGCAGCCTCAGTGTGGGGGCCTCCTCTTGTCCTGGGCTCGCCCGGGCTTGCGAACACTAGACCGGAATATCTGATTATAGGGCTAACGCTTGTTTGATGGCCCGCTGGTTCGGGGCTGGTAGTAGTGCTTCGCGGGTGGGTGGTGCCATGGGCGCATCGGTCCGGGCCATTGGCTGGTCCTGCCGTTTTCCGGTTGGTGGGCTTTGGGATGCCTGGGTCGTCTTTTTTGCCGGGGCCCCGCCGTCTTGGGCGCTGCGGGGTGTCTTGTTGTCTCCTGTGCCCTTTGGGACGTCTGCTGGCTGCTAGCGCTGGCTTGTCGTACGGGGCGGTCTCGTTCTGGGTCCCCCCCTTGTCCTTGTTTCGCCCAGCGTCTTCGTGCTTTTCGAGGCTGTGCGCTTGGGGGCGTCTGCCGGGTTCAGCCTCAGCTGTCGCCTTGTGAGGCCACGGTCAGTGTCCCCTTTCTTTTTCCTGGCTTCGCCCGGGCTGTGAAGGCACTGTAACGTTCTCATCCGGGGAGTGCCACCGGCTGGGAGAGGCCGGGATTGGCGCCCGCCAAGTAAGGGAGTGACGGATTATTGGGTTTGCACGAAGGGTAAGACTGGAGGGTAAGCTTGACGCGGAATGACGCGGCGTGTAGGTTGTGGTTTGACGGTGAGAGCCGAAAACCGGGAAACTACATCCGCGGTTGTGCCATTTGCCGTTTTTGCGCCTCGCACGAGATCGCCGGCGATGACAGCGTCGGGTCCCCTGCGCTCGCGTTGCCATGCTTTTATGAAGTAAGGTGCGGCCCCGGCCATGTGATTGGGTGGCGCCTGAGGTTGTCGTTTCCGTACGTTAACAGCGGCAGAAAACTGGAGAGCTCGTCAGTTGGTTTCTTCACTTGCCGCGTTTTGAAGGGCATGCCAAGTGCCCAGACATACTATTGTCGTGTCCAAATACATACAAGCACGCTCAATAATATCGCGGGTAAACGCTGCGTCCTGAGTGGTTCAAGGGGTTCGAACTGAAAGGTGGGGAGGGCCACTGCGAATGGCGCACATGGCGCGCGTAGTTGTGTTGCGTTTGATGATAGCCTTGATAGGGGCGGCAAGTGATCCCCGTACGCCCGAGCTATCGGCGACAGCCGGACTCCGGCGATAAACGCGTTAATAACTGAGCACATGGTATGCGTCGTACCCATTCTGCAGGACCTGCAAGCATGCAAGCATGCAGATAGACTGATAATGATAGTAGACTATTACAAATTCCGCAAGGCAGGCGAGCAGTGTGTCAATGCAGGTGTTGCACACCGTACCATTAGGCTTGTAAGTACACCCTTGCACTTGAAGGTTGAAGCCACGTAAAACTCACAAAGCAGCGTGTATATGATTATATCACCAGTTTTTGCTTCATCTCACGCATTAGTGTTGCAGACAGCGCCATGACAATTGCAGGGAGGTGCTGTGTCGTTTAGCAGTGGTCACCGTTGAAGCCAGCAATGGCAACTAAGGATGGCAGCCCACTTGGAAACCCCATCCTCGTCGTTGGCGCGGGGGTTGCCGGGCTCCAGGCGGCAAGGGCGCTTATGAAGCGTGGCTTCCAGGTTGGTCGGAAATCGCTGTCTGGGATCCCCGTTCGGGGGTCGAACTTCTATTATCCGTTTCTGTTAGCCCGGTTCTGCCTGTTCGCGCAGCAGGCGCTGTCATGAGGAGCATGCCGTTACAATGCCAACCGCAGGTCTTGATACTTGAGCAATGCGAAGATGTTGGCGGTGTTTGGATAAGGAACTATCAAGGATACGGCCTCCAGGGTAGGCAGGGCGAAGGACCCCAGCGTTCTGCCCGCTGCAGTGGGCAAGTCTTGTGAGCCGCATTCAATGAAATTTGCCTTTTACTAATTTGGAATTTTACAGCACACCGGCACTTAATCCGGAAGAACGCTCTCGGGGTTCGCTCCACGCCATTCCATTTAAAGACACCCGCTGGGCGCATGGCAGTCTTACAAAGGCATCAGTGATGCTCGGTAGCGCCTAGGGCCCCCGGTCCTCCTGACCCACTTCCAGCGGCCGCGTTGCGCCACGTCCCACCCCCACCTTGCCGGGGTCGGAGGTCGACCTACGACCTCCGACTTTTAGTTTCCTCAACCAACTCCTCCAGCATGCGTCTCCAAACGTATGTTCCAAACAGTTTTTCTTCTTACACGGGTTTTCCTTGCAAGCCCCATCTTCATGCCGCCTACCCTGACACCACCTGACATCGAGCCCCAGTGCCCCAGAGCCACACCAAACCAACCCAACGAGCCCTACACCACCCCCTTTCGTGCCACCGCCGCACGACACGTATCACACCCCATCATACGCTCCGAGACCGGGACTCGGAATGCCTGCATTGTCATGCCCTCACCCCGAAGCTCACCCGTACGGAATCCGCCCACGTCCTCACCTTTTGCCCACACGGCCCTGGCCGCGTACACAAAGCGTTCCCCCCCTCCCCCGCAAAACGTCCCCCCACGAAACACACCCTCGCAAAACGCTCCACCTCCCCACCTCCCCCGAGTGCTCCGACACCCGCACGCAACCACTCCACCTCCCATGTCGTGCAACCGGGTCTCCCCTCCCCTCCGCCCTCCTCCCTCCCCCCCCGCCCTCCTCTCTCTCCCCCCGCCCTCCTCTCTCCCCCCCTGCGCCTACCCGGCCCGCAGCTACACTTCCCATGCCGAGTCACTTCCCATGTCGAGTAACGGGTCCTTTTCTGGTCCCCCCGCAGTGCCCTGGGAGCTCTACCAGTTCCCCGAGTTCCCCTACCCCCGCAAGACGCAGCTGCACGAGTACCCCAGCGGCGAGGCGGTCCGCGAATACGTGCAGGCCTACGCCCGGCACTTCGGGCTCTACCGCCACATCCTGTTCAGCTGCCGCCTCGTCAGCCTGCGGCGCAGGGCGCAGCCCCAGCAGCAGCCCCAGCAGGAGGCAGCAGCAGCCGCGGACCCCGAGGTGCCTCCGCTCTACGACGCTATCGCGGTCGCCACCACCACCACCACCACCGCCACAGCCACCCCGGTGGCTTCCTTCCACCCCAGTGTAGACCCGCTCGCCTCCTCCTGCGCCGACAGCAGCCTGCTGCAGCGGGCAGCTCAGGACGCCCTCCCGCAACCCCACCAGCAGCAGCAGCAGCAGGGCCACCGTCGGCGCAGCAGCTTGGGCCACCTGCTCACCTCCACCACTCGGCTCCGCAACATGCTGAGCTTCGCGCCCAGCCAGGGGGGGCCCCCGGCGGGGGGGCTGCGCAGCAGCGCGGGGGCTGCGGAGCGGTGCGGGTCCACCACACAGGAGATCCGGCGGGCATTCATGGGCTCGCTGCTGAACTCGGGAATGCAAGGGGACGCGGCGGCGGCGGCGGCGGCCGCCGCCGCCGCCGCCGGCGGCGGCGGCGGGGGAGCGGCGGCGGTGGCGTCTGGCCCCACTGAGGCGTCCGCGGGGGGGCGGGAGGGGGCGGAAGGCGGGCTGGGCTCGGGTACCGGCCCGGGTACGGGTACGGGTACGGGTACAGATGGGGGTTCGAGGTCGTCGTCGTCGTTCTCGCAGGAGGGCGTCGCTCCAGGGGAGGTCGGGCTGCAGCTGCCGCAGCCGCCGACGTCGGCGCCGCTGAAGAAGCCCTCGCCGGGCCACACGGCGGCGCCGCGGGTGGCGAAGAAGGAGGAGAGGCCGGGAGGCAAGAAGGCGAGGGCGGCGGCGGTGGCCGCGGCGGCGGCGGCGGCCGCGGCGGCGGCGGCGGCGGCGGCGGGGGGGCCGCGGCAGCCGGGGTTGCTGACGGGCGACTGGGAGGTCGTGTACGAGGACTCCTCCACGGGCAGGCAGTACACTCTGGACGTGTCGTTCGTCGTACTTTGTACGGGACTGTACGCAACGCCGTTCATCCCGTCCATACCGGTAAGCGCGCTGTGCCTCTGGGGTGAGCGGGTGGGTGGAGGTGGGGTCGGGGTGGGTTATGAGAGGAAACAAGGTCAGCACTGGAAAGTATAACCGAGTGGGAAACGTTTGGCACGCACTCCGCCCTGCCCTCCCACCTGCCCTGGATTCGCGGATTATCTTTTACCCCCCTGCCCTCCCCCCGGCCCACCCCCCTGCCCCCTCCCCCGCCCCTCCAGGGCCAGGAGCTGTACCACGGTCTGCAGGTCCACAGCCGCGACTTCACGGACGCCGCCGTGGCTGCCGGCAAGAGGGTGCTGGTAGTCGGCGCCGGCAAGACCGCGGTGGACATCGTCACGGAGCTCACGGCGACCAGTGCGGCGGCGGCGGTGACGCTGCTGTATCGCAGGGTGAGCTAGTAGGCGGGGGGGGGAGGAAGACCCGTGGATGCGAGAAGAACCTAGAAAGGGGGGGGGCCTGACAAGGATTGGGTTTCGTTCTGGGCGGGGGCTTGCGCGAGTTCCCGGTAGGGTTACGTTACTCGAACGTGGGAAGTGTTGTAGTATAGCTGGCGCTTAGGCTTCGGACAGCTGTTCGCGTGGGGTGTGTGTGTAAACACCGTTTTACGCAACGGGACAGGATAGTTGGCGCATGCTCGTCGGACACCAATGTTGAAGCGGGGGATGTTGAAGCGGGGTGAGGGAGAACACCGGAAACGCAATCCCTGGGAGCCGAACCCAGTCCACCACCCCACGCCGTATTACTGTACGGCATCACTGAACGACGCGCCTCCGTCTTCCCGCTCCTCCTGCTGCAAAAACACAATCCCAACTGACGCCCCCGCCCCTTGCCCCGCCCCCTCCCCGCCCCTACGGGTCTTTTTCGCAACCCCCCCGGGCCTCCCCCCACCCCCTCCAGCCCCACTGGCCGCTCCCCCGCTTCGTGGGCCCTGTGTCCATCAAGACCCTGGCCTACACCCGGCTGGTGTCCTCCGTGCTGCTGCCGCACTACTACAACGCCGGCCCGGGGGCGCGGGTGGGCGCCGCCTGCCTGACCCCGCTGCGTAAGGCCTTTTGGATCCGCTTCATGGGCCGCGTGAATCGGTCGCTGGGGGTCAAGAAGACCATGGGCACGCCGGCGAGGCCCATCTGCCAGGTGAGCCGGGTAGGGGGTTTGTGTGTTTGTTATGTGTTTGTTATGTGTTTGTGTGTGTTGTGTGTGTGTTTGTTGTGTGTGTTTGTTGTGTGTGTGTGTTAGTTGTGTGCTAGGAAGCAATAAGCTTTCGGACACGCGGCTGAGTGCGCAAGCCGGAGCACTTTGGTTGACTACCGGGGGTACTCACGTCGCGTTCCCCCCCTACCGCGCCGCTCCGCTGGACCATCACCTTCACCGCCCTCCGTTTCGGATTCTCTTATCAACACCCCCCAATGCCGGTGGTCAGTGCCGACCTGCGGGTCTCCTCTCATCCCCCCTTTTTCGGCCCCCCCTTTCACCAATTCCCACGTCGATCCAACTGTTCTTTCATGGAACCCCCCTTTTCACCACCTCGCTGCTTCCTGCCCCTCAGGACATCTGGTACTCCGGCCAGGTGCTGGACGCGGTCAAGTGGCCCGAGGTGATCAACAACCCCAAGGTCACCACCCTGCAGGGCGAGGTGGACCACTTCACGCCCGTGTCGGCGGTGCTGCTGGACGGCACGGAGCTGGACCCGGACATTGTGCTGGTGAGGGGGGGCGGGGGGGGGAGGGCGGGGGGGGCGGAGTGATGTAGGAGCGTGTGTTGGTCGCGCGGGGAGCAAAGTGGGGGGGGACCCTAGGAAACGACGAATTGCTCCACCCTACGATAGGTCGCAGGGTGGAGCAATCTGCTGAGAGAATTCTGAGCGCATATTCATGTCTATCTTATAATGGCAATGTACGTCTTGTGGAGCAGTGATGCATCGCCCGGCACTCCACCAAGCGATGCATCACTGCTCCACAAGACGTACATTGCCATTATAAGATAGACATGAATATGCGCTCAGAATTCTCTCAGCAGATTGCTCCACCCTGCGACCTATCGTAGGCACACTCGGCAAGAAGAGGGCGCACACCCACACCAGCGACACTGCATCAACGTCATCAACCTTAGGGCTGATTGGGGGGGGGCAGAGAGGGGGGCATTGGAAAGCGGAAGGGCAGGGGGAGGGGTTGCAGTGGGGGGGGGGGAAGGAAGGGGGGAGGGGGTGGCATGAAGACCAGTTACACGCCATCGGTAAAATAGCTGGCGCATTATCTTCGCGGACACGTGGTTATGGGCCCTTGCTGGAGCACTTGGATTGACTACCGAGAAACCTGAGTTTGCTTACTTTCCGTTTACCGTTAAGAAAAGGATATGTGGTAGCGTGTGCAGCGTAAGACGGAGAACCGGGTTGGTGGAATGAGACAGGGCGGGGCGAGACGCGATGCAGCCAGGAGGGTTGCGAGGAAGACCCGTGGACGCGAGAAGAAACCGCTTAGAACAGCCAGGAGGGGGGAGGTGCGTTCCGTGCACGAAGGATGGCGCACCGGGGTCCCAGCTGACGGCGATGCCATGTGGGGTCCGGCTGCTGCGCCCGAGTCCTTTCCTTGCCTCCATCTAGCCGCCCCTACGGCCCACCGTCTCTCTCCCCCCTCCCCCGTTCTTCCTTCATGCACGGGTTTGCACGGGTTTTCCTTGCACCCGCCCTCCTGCTCACGTCGCGTAAACGATCCTATTTCGCAACCCCCCCTTCCCCCCCCCCGCCGCCCCCGCCCCCCCCCCCCACGCAGTACGCCACGGGCTACAGCAACCACTACACCTTCCTGGAGCCCGACGTGCGGGCGGCGCTGGACGTGCAGCATGACGGACTGTACCTGTACCGCCACTGCCTGGTGCCGGGGCTGGCGGGGCTTGCATTCGTGGGGGCCGAGGTGAGGGGGGGGCCGGGGGGAGGGGGGGGGCCGGCGGGAGGGGGGGGCCGAGGTGAGGAGGGGGCCAGCGGGAGGGGCGAGAGGACCCCTGGCCGAGGAGGGGTTGTGAGGAAAGCCCATGGTGTAGAGGACGCCGAGTAGGGGACGGTGGGGCGGCGGGGGCGGGAGGGGGTTGTCGTACATGCAGGAGGAGGGGGGGAGCGGCAGTAGAGGGTGCGCTGGTGGGCGGGTGCGGAGGGAATGCGTTGCGAGCAAGCTGAGGGGAGAGGTCTGGATGGTTTGATGTCAGGAGGTGTCAAACCATCCAGACGTGGAATGTGGGTTTCCTTTTACTTGCTGTGGGGCCACGACGTGATTGCAATAGCTCCAATGGGCCCTTGCATCCTCCCTCCCTCACGACCACTATTACACCACTAATATTCCACGACTATTCCACAATTATTTTACGTAATATTTTACTTCCACCATTACATTACTATTCCACCGCCAGCTCCACCACCAGGCACCAGCACCATCATCCGGCTGCAGAGCTCGAAGAACCCATTGAGCTCGCGTTCTAACGCGCCACTCCGACACACCCTCTCCCGCCCCCCAGGTCTCCACCTTCAACAACATCTTGACGGCGGCGCTGCAGGCCGAGTGGCTGGCGGCGGTGCTGGCAGGTGACGTGGCGCTGCCCGACCCCGCCGTCATGGCGGCTGACGTGGCGGCGCAGCAGGTGTGGCGGCGCCGCCACATGCCCCCGCACAAGCTGCGAGGCAGCTCCGTCATGCTGTTCATGCAGGTGGGGACAACGGGGGGTTTGCGGAGGAAGACCCGGGGATGCGAGGAAAACCGGTTAGGACAGAACAGACGTTTCGAGGGACAACCAGGGGCTTGAGAGGAAGACCCGGGGATGCGAGGAAAACCGGTTAAAAAAGAACCGGTTAAACAAAAACCGGTAGGACAGACGTTTCGAGGTGCATGCTGGAGAGCTTGGGTGAACTGCGGGCGGGGGGGGCGGGGGGGGGGGCGTGCGGGAGGTAGTGAGACGGCGCCGGGTAAAGGTGGATCAGGTGCAGGAGTGTTGGGTGGGGTGGGGTGGTTCCGGATATACTCAGGTAGGAGCTGCTGATGGTTAATGTGATTATGCAAAGTCAGTCACCTGTAACCGAATGAGTGCTGGTGTGGTTTAAAAAAAACCCACCCCTGAAAAGCCGCACGCCACCTCCCATCCCGCCTCAGTCACACCTCGTTCTCCTTCGCTTTCGGGCCACTCTTCTGCCCTCATACACTCCAACCCCGTTCCCCTCCTACACCCAGGGGTTCTTCTTTTTGCAATCCTCCCGCGCCCACTGCCCAACGGGTTTCCCCTCCCCCCCTTCCCTCCCCCTTTCTCTTCCCCCCCGCCCAACTCCCCCCTCTCCCCCTCCCCCCCGCTCCCCCTCGCCTCCCCCTAGTGCTTCCACGACCAGCTCCTAGAAGACATGGGCCACCGCACCCGCCGCAAGCGCCCCTCCTGGCGCCACCCCCTGGCTGAGTGCTTCGAGCCGTACACCGCCATGGACTACGGCGACGTCTTCCACCCGCGCTGCTTCCCCACCTCCGCCGCCGCCGCCGCCGGCGACTACCCCGCCGGCGCGTCTCGCTACGGTGACCACCAGAGCTCCGAAACCGCGGGCGAACAGGCCTACCCCGACCCGGACCCCGAAGCCGTGTATGCTGCGGCTGCGGCCTGCGGCACCGCCGTCACCGCCACCACCTGCAGCCCCGCGGGGGCTATCACCTCGGCTGGGATGCGGACCAGCAGCTGGCGGGCCGGGTCGCCTCGCGGTGGCGGAGCGGGGGGTCGCTTCCCCCACCCCGCCGGCTGGCCGCCTTCTGCTCCCGCCGCCGGCCCCCAGGGCGGCACCCGCTCCTTCATGTCCTTCCGCCTCTCTCAGGTGCCGCAGCTGGGGGGCTTCTCGTCGACCGGGCCGGAGCGAGTGTTCGGCTCAGGCACGGGCACGGGCAATGGCATGGTCAAGGCAGCGGCGGGTACGGCGGGTACGGCGCCGGCGCCGCCGGCTTGCGGCGCCGGCGTAGCGGGCGTGCCGGCGGCGGCGGCTGCCGGGGTCCCCTGTGCGGGGGGCCAGCGGGTTCCAGTGGGTCACCAGCGCGCGGGCTTCTCCTCCGTGGCGCAACCGTCAGCGGGTACGGCAGCAGCGGCGGCGGCGGCGGCGGGGTCGCGTCAGGAGGTGGTGGGGTGGGGCCGCGGGGACCGAGGTCGCGGAGCCAGCCCCGGCGGCATGGTGTGTGAGGTGGAACAGAGCGGCGGCTGCAGCGGAGGGCCGCTGGACGAGCAGGACTCGCTGTACTCGCTGGAAGCGCTGCCGCCGGCGCTGCAGGCGTTTCGCCGTACGAGGGTGCGCGTGCCGCCGCCGGGGACGGCGGCGGCGGCGGCTGCAGGCGGGACGACGGCGACGAGCACCGAGGACGGCTACCTTACCGCTTACGGCGGGGCGGGCAGCGTCTCGCCGTCGGGCGCCATGGCGCGGGTGATGGTAGCGTCGACGCTGACGGTGTCGCCGGCGATGGTGGCGGCGGCGGGCCCCGTGGCGGCGAGGCTGGCGGCGTCGCGTGGTGCGTCGCCGGCGACGTCAAGCAACATGATGCCGCGGGCCTTCAGCGGCGTCGCCGTCCCCGTCCCCGGCGGCGGCGGTGTTGCGGCGGCGTCAGGCGGATATGGCCCGGCGGCGGCGCCGTGTCTATCGTCGCCGGGCAGGGCTACTACGGGCAGTCGCCCGTCGCCGTGCAGTCGCCCGTCGCCGTGCAGCATCCCGACGCCGAGCCACGCGAGTCACGTCATCCTGGACGCGCTCGGCAGTCCGCCTGTTGCGGGGGTGGCGCGAGGGAGCGGAACGATTGTGAAGCTCGGGGGGCCGCAGCAGCAGCAGCAGCTGTCGCTTTGGAGCAGCGGAGGGCGAGGGCCGGTCAGCGGCGGCGGCGGCGGGCCGTCGACTCAAAGCACCGTCACGAGCGGGGGGGGGCCGATTCCGGAGGTCGCGGCGTCGGACGGCAGACGAACCGTCCCCGCCAGTACCAGCAGCGGATTGGTGATGGCTAGGGTGAGCAGCGGCAGCAGCAGCAGCGGCGGCAGCGCCGCCGCCGCTGGCGGCGGCGCCGCCAGGCGACCTGTACGGCGTGGCTTCTCGCTGGCGACGCTGCTGATGCGGCAGCGCGCCAACAACACCGTGTACGACGTGTCCAGCAGCAGGATGGAGCAATCCTCCGCAGCGGTTTCGGAGCTGGCGTACAAGGTCCTCCCGCCGCGCCACGTGGAGGAGGCGCTGGCGGCGGCGGCGGCCGCGGCGGCGGCGGCGACGGCGGCGGCAAAGGCCCGGCGGTCGGCGGAAGGGGCCCCCCTCCCTGCTCTGCCTCTCGGCGGCACTCCACCGGCGGCGGCCCCTCCCGCCGCTACCCGCTTCAGCCCGGCGCCCGGCGGCCAGCGTCCGTCCGTACAACAACAACAGCTGACCCCACAGCGCCCGTCGGCAGCGCCGCTGGCGGCGGCGGTGCCAACCCAAACATCATCGCCGCGTGATAAGAGCCGCCGCCCCTCCGGAGCCTCCACAGGCGCGCCATCCACCGCCGACACCAGCCTCTTCAGCGGGGATGCTTTGCTGCCCACGCCGCCGCGGGGGGGGCCCGGCGCCGCCGCAGCGGCAGACGCCGCCGCCGCCGTCGACGGAAGCAGCGGCGGCGACGTTTCCTTGCCGGGCCGTGCGCCGTCTTGCAGCGCCTCTAGCGGAGTCAGCTACATGCCCTCCTGCAGCACCATGTCTTTCCCCCACTGGGCAGAGCTCTCGGCGGCGGCCGGAGGCGGAGGCGGAGGCCGTGGCGGCGGCGGCAGCGGAGGAGGAGGAGGCGGCGGCGGCGGCCACCATGCTGCTATGTACGTCGACCCGTCGCACCGCATGCCGTACCCTAACATCAGCAGCATCGCGAGGGGGCGATCCGGGCGGCACCCCGCGGGGCCGTCGGGCCTGTCGCACAGCAGCGTGCACGTCGACGGCGACGGCAGCGGCCATGGCGGCGGCGGTGGCGGTGGCGGCGGCACGGGCGGCGGCGGCGGAGACAGCAGCGCCGCCGTCGGCGCGCGGTGGGCGATTCACGAGGCGGATGTTGGTCCGGGGCTGGTGTCCACCGCACCGCCCTCACGCAGCAGCAGCGGCGTCAGTTACATGCCCACCTGCTCCACGGTGGCGCCGCCGCTGCTGGGGCAGCAGTGGCACTGAGGGGGCGAGTCGGTGGCCGGTCGGCGGATGGAGGCGGTGGAATGGAGGTGCAAGGCTGGGTGGGTGCTGTCTGTGCAAACGCGCGCACGCGCCCTGGCTGCTTGTGCTTCTTTCGGCCGATAACTCCGATAACTCCGATCAATCCGATCAATCCGATCAATCCGATCAATCCGACTGCCCTCTGCCGGCGCAGCTCCAACTGGGCACCGGGTGCTGCGGAAGCCGTGCCAGCAGCCAGCAGCAGGGTTTGCACGGCACTGTGCTGTACTGTGACGCACTGTACTGTGCTGTACTGTGCTGCACTGTGCTGTGTGTACTGCGCTGCTTTGTGCTCCACCGTGCTGTACGATGCTGTGCTGTACGACGCTGTGTTGTACGATGCTGTGTTGTACGATGCTGTGCTGTGGCACGGCTGCCGACGGGGCGCGGCCGCTGGGTTGTGACCCCCGAGTGGCGATGGAGGGGGCTTGGGGGGAGGTTGGTCGGTTGTCATGTGAAATACGGAAGGCGTTTACCACGTGAGGTCGAGACTGGCCGCGGGTGGTGGGAGCGGAAGGGTCATGTAGGATGGGTTGGGATGGGATTGGGGTGAGGAGAGGGAAGCGTGTGAGGGCTGTTGCAAAGAGCAGCATGCTTGCAAAATGCCGGCAACCGCGGAACGTGCATGTGCCATGCTTGCAAAATGCCGGCAACCGCGGAACGTGCATGTGCGCGCGTGGATCTGGATCTGGGATACCTGGGATCTTTCGATTACGGCCTCACGGGGTCGCTGATTGGCCTGTGACCCTGTTTCCACAACCAGACCTGTCTTATTTATTTAATTAAGAAACCGAAAGTTGTGTTGATCGGAATTACCCATTGACGCTCATCATACTGGCGGCGATTTATCGCCGCGCGGCTGTGCGGGTCCGGGACTGGCGCCGCCGCCACCACCAGGCATTAGGAACTAGGCACCGGCCGGGCTGACGCGACGACGAAGGCGTCGAGGAAGCCGACAGGTATCGGAAACGATGGGCGTTCGGGTGAGAAGCGTGTGTTGGAACGGATGCGTCGTGTTGGGGCCGGCGCCGCTTTTGTGATTTTTGTGGTTCAAAGCCATGAAGCGGCGATCAAGACCGTTGCTCACGTGATGAGCAAGGTAGTGGGGGTTGTTGGGTTCGGTTATCAGGCCGTTACGTTCGTTCCACAGGGGAGCAGCGCCGGCGAGCCGCCGCGTCGAGGGCTGATCGGACCGGCAGGCGAGTCGCGCCTCAGGCCTGTGGGAGCTATCGGTGGTGGCGGTGGTGGTGGTGGTGGTGGTGGTGGTGGTGGCTCGAACGCCCCGGCTGCAAGGCATCCGTCGCAACCTGCGCCAGCTGCCACTGCCGCCCTACGTCGGCAGCACCAGCAGCACCAGCAGTGGCGCCGCAGGCGGTGTCGATCGGCCGCTAGCCTGCCGGCTGCCCAGCACAGTTACAGCACAGGCGGGTTGTGAGGGGGCGGAGGACACCGCGCCGTTGTGAGGTGGCAGAGGACACCGCGCCGGCCGCCCGGCTGCGCATGCTATTCGTTATTTTGGTTGCAGACTGGAGTGGGGTGGAGCATTGGATGCTGCCGCTGAGCGATGGGGCCCTCGCAGCCCACGACAATGTCTTCGGCGGGGTGTGCGTGTGTGTGTGCACGATGGCGGCAGCGGCGATGTGGTGCCGGCCTCTTTTCCCGGTGCCGCCGCAGCCATCGTGCCAGCACAGTGTCAGTGTGGGCTATAAGAGGATTAGGGGAAGAAATATGAAAAGGAGGAGGACTGGTCAAGGATGCCGCCATCAGGGTGGTGTTGTACATACGTACGGAAGATGTGTGGTGGTGTTCGTATTACTGGGGGCTGGAGGCTGTAGTCCTGGGGCTCATAATATACCTGATGGTGGGTTTGCACGCACTGCAGGTGTCGTTTCGATGCCGCCATGACGGTCTAGAAGTTTCGGTGCCGCCATGGCGGTCTAGAAGTTTCATTGTCGGCTCCAGGGATGCATCGCTCGCGCTGGTCGACTTTCGAAGATCGCTTGCTTGCGTACACACACTGGAAGAACAAGCTCCGGATTCATGGATGGGCGGTTGTGGAGGGGGGGGCCGGTGCGTGGGGGGCCGACGACGACGTCGACGTCGTCCCTCCCATCTGGCTGCTGGTCGTCTGTGACAGGCGGCTGGGCTAACGTGCAGGCGAGTTGGAACAGCAGCACCTGGACATGCACATGGACTTACGGCTGGTGGGCTGCCATGTATGAGTGTCACCTGGATCTGGATCTGGATCTAGGATCTTTTGGTCCTTTTTTTGGTGTGTGTGTGTGTGTGTCAACTAACCGCCAAGCCGCGAGATTCCACATGAGGAAATGAACAAACCGGACGGTGGTCCGGTGTTCGAGCCCGAGTCGGAGGAGCGGTAGTTGCTGTTTGTGTGCGTTGGTGAGGGCGCGCCATGAACCGGCATGCCAAATGAGTTTGGCACCTGGACATGGGACCACCGGACGAGGTGGTTGGAGAGCTTATACGCGCCAACTGCTGAGTGCCTTGCCCACTGTTTGGGCCTTGTGAGTGCGCGTGCGGGGGTGTCGCGCAAGGAGCAGAAACAAACGGGCGTGCCAAGAATCCGGGGATCGCTTCCGGTGAACAAACGAACCGCCCTGACCCCCAGCTGCCCAATTTGAATGTTTGGGCGCTCGTGTATGTGTGTATGTGTGTGAGGGGGTAAGGCCAGCTTACGCCCTATCAGAGGCTGCATGCCGTCGTCGAGTGTGTTTTGTGTCTTGGCCCCCTCCCCCCGGGGCAAATCTCCCCCCGCATTACCCCCCTCCTTCTGGTCCCTACCGCGGTACCGAGGGCGCGCAGCTAGCCATCGCCTTACGGCACGACCTGTTGTGCGTCGTACAGTCGGGCTGAGCTTAGTTCTATTACCGCAGTTAGTACTATTATCGCAATGTTATATATGTGTATGTGTGCTTTCGGAAAGGAAGGTTGTGCGCGGTCGCTTGCTGCACAAGACAATGAGTGATGACGAGGGAGCCAAAGTCGCCCGGCCCGGGGCCTTTCACCCGCCCGTATTGCTTTTCCCTCCATCCAAGAGTACATGAGTGCTGATCGCTCACCAACAAAGACTTGAATTTCGTAGCGGCGTGTTTTGCCAGCCTCACGGAGCACCCGGGGGGCGGTAGCGCCCCCCCGTTGTGCCGTATGAACGTTCGAAATTGTGCGAGGCCATGCCTCGCCGTGAACAACAAACCCTATCGGTGCCTTCGTTGCCTGCACGTCCCCGGTTGCTTATCTAGGCAAGCCGCGGGTCCGCGGGATTGGGTCCTTCCTTGCCTCCCCTCCCCTCACACCCCTCGCATTGACGGGTCTGACTATCTGATTGTGCACTGACGGAAGAATTGCCGGTTGGCTTGCTCGTGTTGTTGGTCCCTGAGACCAGGCCATCAAGTGTAAGATGGGAGGTACTGACTGGTTGCCAATCTGACTCGTTGCTAATCTGCGGCCCTACCCCAGCCGTTGCCTGGGTGGCATGCCACTGCACTAACGTCAGCTTGCCGTACTACGCCACGTCAGCACGAGGGTGCCTGGCAAACCAGCGGTCTATCTGTTTGCCAGTTGAGAAGTGTGCAGGCGTCTTTGCGCGTCGCAGGGCTCCTCCTTTAACGTTACAGCAAGGGTGCCGCAGCCGCCCTGACAACCAGAGGAACGCCCTCGCAAAGGAACGTGTTGAAGGCGTTCACACTTTCACAGCCGAGCGACTGTACGAGTTGTATAAGAGGAGACCCATGGGTCGGACAGAGGCTGCCCGCAGCTGCTCCGGGTTGCGAGGGTGCACGCACCACCAAGTGCACACAACCCGAGGGCCTGGTACCAGCGCCCTAGGGCTCAGCTAGTAGCACCCCCCCTGGAGTGGTGGCGCCTCCGGGCAGGCATCGCGCAACATGGGCCTTTTGCGGCGGCAGCAGCCTCCCCGCTCCAGAACCAACCGCGGGAGGGGGAGGGAGCACCTTCCTTTCAACCGAAAACCCGCCAACGTCCTCGTACAGCACCAGTAGGACACAGTTTCGGTACACCGCGATGCAACACCGACCGCCCTGCAGCTTCGGCCTCCCAATACAGGGGCTTCCCTCACAAACCGCCCTGCAGCCCCATCTGTGGATTATAACTGCCCACGACAAAGGGTACTGTTCGCGGCGCAAGAGATTTCCCGTCAAACTGCGGCCATGAGGGACCGAACATTCCTGTTGTAACCGACGCCTGTTTGTCGCAAGGGAGGCTGCCATGCTGCTCACAAAGGCAACGAGGACACGAGGGTGCGGGGTCCGGGGCACTCAGCGCTCAGTAGCGGCCGAAACTAGTGTGCAGACGCTTGTGAGCGGGCACCTGACGGGACGGGTTCCGGGGGGGGGAGGGCGGAAGGGAGGGACTTGGGGGCCGGGTGGAGGTTGCGGGTGGTGTGGCGTGTGGAGCACACAGGCGCGGAAATGGCCGCGCCTCCATGTCCCCTCTCCTGGCTGCCAGGAGCTGTAAGGGCTGTAAGGAGCCTTGCATCCACCATCCAGGAAAGGAGGGACGGGAGGGGGGGACGCGCGACGCGCACAAACGGTGCTTGCGCTACCGACAGTTGTCAGTTGCCAGTTGTCACGTGCTCGTGGAGTAGGTGAACTCCCGCGGCGCAACGCGCAAGCGCCGCCTCCACAGGCGGGGGTTACATAAAAGAACCGGTTACTCGACATGGGAGGTGCAGCTGGTGCCTAGTCTTCGGACACCGGGACGCGCGCGCAGGCTACTGGACCACAGACGGAGGGGGCGGGGCGGTCTATCTAGTGGCTAGATGACGCAGAAAGGAGCCGCAGGAGTTGTCTCACTGTGCCTATGTCCCCCCAACGACGCCCCGGGCCACTCGCCCCGCCTATTCACGGCACAGATGCCCCCACTGCACTCCAGTCCGTTCCCGCATTCGTACTCGCAGCTTCCCGCCAGCTTCCCACCACCAGCTACTCTCGCAGCCCACCTGGGTTTGCAGTTCGCCGGCAGCTGGAACACGTCAGCCGGCGGGGCCCCCTCCGCGAAGCTGTCGGGCCACAGGGTCTGGAGGTCGTTGGGCATCTGGTCCAGCTCCAGGGGCAGCTGCGCCTCGTCGGCAGTGGCGTACCTGCGGCATGTACGACGCCGGACGGGGGAGGTTGGTGCGGGTTGGCGGTGCGGGTTGGTGCGGAGTAGTGCGGTGCGGTGCGGCGAGGGGCGGGGAGGGGAGGGGCGCGACTAGGATGAGGAGGCGGCGGTGGGCGCGGCGGAGGGGCGCGGATTGGGTTGAGCACGACGCATAAGCCAACGAAGTAGGGTAACAAGGAGAGGGTTGGCGGTAGCCGCAAAGTCCCGCACCGTGTTGGCGCTGTATGTAGCCGTTTGCGCACACGTGACCGCCCAGGCCCCGCGTCACCCACGCTCCCCGTTAACCCGGCCCACAAGGCCCCTCCGTCACCCCCGCCGTCCCCGTCACCCCCCGCGCACCAGTAGTTGGGCTGCAAGCCGTCACGCCTCCACTTGTAAGCGGAGCGGCCCTGCAGCCAGTTGGCCAGTTGGTGGGGTCAGGCGGCGGCGGACGGGGACCGGTGACCAAAGGTGGCTGGGCGGTGCCGAGCGCCATCAGCAGTGCCGTACACTTTACAGAACATAGGGCCCCAAGAACGGCATGGGTGTCTCTCTCGGCGGCCATTTCTGAGGCCCGAGGACCCTTGATGCTGCGTATGTATGCTGCGGTAGGTATGGTGTTGAGATGTTTATGTGTGGCGGACGAAAGGTAGCATGTACGGATGAGGATACTGTATTGCCCTACGGTACGGCGCCTTGCGATGCCGTACCTGCATCTCGAAGGTGCCTTCGAAGGAGGCGCCCTGCAGCCAGCTGTTAGGAGGCGGAGAGACAGCCGGGGGGTGTATGAAAACCGTTTTACAGCCGGGGGGGGGGGCAGGGAGGGAGGGCGAATCGGGTGGTGGCGAGTGATGATGGTGGCGGTGATGGTGAGTGGTGGCGAGTGATGATGGTGGTGGTGGTGGTGTGGGGGGGGAGCTTTGCGCCGACGGAGCAGTGTCAAGCTTCCAGCCCGCCCCCCCACCCCGTCGCCGCATTACGGTACACCCCTGCTACGAAACACAGGGCCCTGATGCAGCGCCCGCCGCGCATTATTGGCCTGGATCCACCCAAGTTAAGGCGCCTCCCTCCCACTAGCGCTCCCTCCCTGGATCCACCCAGTTGCGGCCCCTCCCACCGCCCTGCCCTCCTTCCCGACCTGCCCTCCCTCCCTGGATCCACCCGGTTGCGGCCCCTCCCTCCGGCCTGCCCTCCTCGCCGAGTTCCCAGTCCCTGAGCTCACTTGGGGGAGACGATGCCGCAGCCCTGAGCTGCCGTACAGCACATGCAGCACTCGCCGAGGTCGGGGAAGACAAGGTACCTGGGTCAGCAGGAGTCCAGGGAGGGGTGAGCGAGGGGGGGTGGCATAAAAACCGTTGACGCGAACAGGACAGCGGCAGCGGGGTGGGGCAGCGGCGGGTAGCAGGACGGGCGGGGAGGAGTCAGCGAGGGGACATGGTGGCGGTAACAGCGGTCTCGAGCTGTCCTTCGCGAGTGTGGCGGTTAGGGGCGATTGCCCTCCAGTGCCCACCTTCAAGGGGCTTCCTTCCAAAGCCTACAACACCGTCCCACGCTCCACCTCCCGCTGGTTCGACGGTGCGAAGGAATCTACCTTTTGCCGCCGGTGACGATGTGCGCGCAGGGCGTCTGAGTCAGCGGGTGGACGCTTCCGCAATAGCGGTCGCCGTTGCCGTTTGCTCGATACAGGGCCTCCATTTGGGAAACTGAATCGTAGTACCAGGTGCCCTCAGTGTGCTTCGTGATGAAGATACGGGTCGACTCGTTGAACTGGACAGTGAATTGCTTGTACCATTTTGGCTCCGGGTTTTCCGTTATGCCCGAGTTCACGCTTACAGCACCTTCCTGCTCGTTTGCAGTTCTTATCTCTCGGGCTCCGAAAGCCAATGACATGGTTGCGAGCATAAGACAAAGGGTCATGGCGTTGGAATGTTGCATTCTTGCTGGCGTATCGGATGCCGACTATTGCTGTGACCTTAAACCTATTAAGTTGTCTGCCTTGGGTTCCAACGATTGCTTCTGTCGTCGCATTGTCTTGCCCAACCGTCGCGTGCCTGAACCCTCGTATACCGGTATGACTCTTCTCGTATACCGGTATGACCCTTCTCTCCTAACCCCTGGTCACCATAACTTGGCTATCGTAAAAAGCAACCTCCGACCCGCAGCTACCAGCAATCGAAGCAACATGCATGCGGTCCAGGCGCGTTTGAAACGCAACGATGGGGTCACGTATGTGGCATGTCGAACCCGGCCTGCCCGGCTACCAAGAGGCGGGAGAACAGGTGTCCCCACAGTCCCCGTGTTGTAGCCGGGAAGATACATGTACGCATGAAGGCGCTCGGGTGGAAGCAAATTGTCCCGTAGATTTGCGATGCGAGGGCAAAAAGCAGCATTTTGAATTACAAGCGGGCCTGTGTAGCGAGTTGACGTAGCCGGCATTGCCCTTCGGGCAGGACAGCCTGTCAATATGTCGCTCAGAGCATATGCAAGAACGCATGCAGAACGCTTCCGCATGAAACCCGCCACACAACCGTTCCCTGGCCGCCGGGACCCCAAGACGTGAAACACGACGTCCCCGTCACCGACACAACCGCTGCCTAACGTCAGTTCACCAGCGCAAAGCTAGTAAGCTGCACCCTATCCAATAATAGCACGGACCGTGAGACCAACACGGCCGCGTACGCACCACCCGCACGACAAACGAGCGGTTCGTGCCCGGGTACATGTCGCAGCGGCGCGAAAACCGTAGGCTCGACACGGGAAAACTGAGCCTGGCTGCGCCCTATCCGCAATTCATGCCCCGGTTGACCGCACGACCGCCGTTCCTCTCGAACCTCCGCTTGCCGACCAGAATTGCTTGCACCACAGCCTGTGCACCGCTGCCAGCCCAGCTCCAAGAAAGTCCATGCCGCTACTTGTCCATCGAGTTCAACATGATATGCTTAGTCGATAATCTCGCCAGTCTTGATGAGGTAACGGACCTTCTTGCCGGTCTCAAGGACCTTGTGGCCCACCCGGCTGCGCACACCCTTGTCCTTCGAGAAGAGCATGACATTGGAGTGGTGAATAGGAAACTCCAGGGTCTTGATTTGCCCAGTCTCGTTCTCAGCGCGGGGCTTAATGTGCTTCTGGCCCTGGTTCACGCCCTCGACGACCACCTTGCCCTTCTTGGTTAGCACCTTGACGATGGTACCCACTTTGCCCTTATCCTTTCCAGCAATGATCTGGACGGTGTCGCCCTTCTTGATGTGCATAGGGATACGCAGAGCCTTGCCACCGGGGCCCAGCTCATAATGCTCCCACTTGCGGCCGCCACCAATCTTAGGAAGGTCGCCATAGGCAGCAACTACGTGCGTGGTGGTAGGGGTCAGGCGGCGCGGGGCAGCAGTCCGGCCAGGTGCCAGGCGCGAGCCAAAGAATGCGGGCGCCCGAGCGCTGAGTAGCGACGCCATTGTATGGAGAAGCTGACTCAAAAGGAATTACGGAAAAAGGTGAGCTTCCTAGTAAAGGGCGCTAGATGCGAGGAGAAAACTTGGGCAGAGTTGAATGGATTGTGGTCGGCGGCCGTCTGTGTCTGGGCGCCGTACGCATGCTTCAATACTTCTCCTGGTGCTCCGCTTGGTGTCGGAACAATTATTTTTTCTACATGCAATTTGATATTGATAGGGCTGGCTACGTTGTCACCCTGATCATCTTGTCCATTTCCGCTTGCACTTGGCTTTTTTTCCCATTGTCCAAAGCATCAACTGGTTTTGTAAATGCAAAGTATTTTTGTTGATAGCTCACCATACGGCAATGTCCCCTTACGTATCATTTTTGTGACGCCCTAGCTGACGACACGCAAGTCCTCAGCGCTCTGAGACCGTGCAGTTTTGTTTGCGGAAAACTGTTATAGAAGACCGGAATCTCACACGCTTAATTTTCACGGTATCAGGCAGGGAAGCGACACCTCCTACGCAGTGTAGGAGGGCCACGTGGCCGCGCTCGCTCTGTGTCGATCGATTTTTGGCGCTATACCGCCTCACCGTTCACTTCGGGTTTTCGTTGACGGGTTGATACCTCCCCGTTTGAGCCAACCGCCGTGGTTCGGACTCCGCTCATGGCGCCGTTAGTGAAATGGCTGGGAGCTGGTTCTTTGCTGGCGGGCCTCGTGGCAGCGATTACATCGAGGTAACGCATCTTGAAGCGCTGCCCGAAATGTCGTGCCGTTGCGCCACCGCGTTTGCCCACAACGCAGGCTCACGCGACGGCGACGGAACGCGGGAGCGCGCGACTCGTCTAGCGGCCAGGAGGAGGCCCCTTCCGCGGGCGGCGCTCAGAAGCCATGCAGCAGCTCCTCGGGACTAGCACCAGCTTCAGACACACGGTGCGTGCGCATGGGGAGTACGGGCACTGGTTGGCAAAACGCACGCCGTGAGGGTGGCGTTACGCACACCACCCTGCGGCTCGTGCCGCGCCTTGCAGGGCACCTCCCTTTGGGTGCACGTCAGTGAGGGCACCTCCCTTCGTGTGCACGTCAGTGAGGGCACCTCCCTTTGTGTGCACGTCAGTGAGGGCACCTCCCTTTGGGTGCACGTCAGTGAGGGCACCTCCCTTTGGGTGCACGTCAGTGAGGGCACCTCCCTTTGGGTGCATGTCGGCGCCCTCAACGACATGTTTACAAAGGCGGCGGCCCTGGTGTGTTGGGCCCGGTGGCAGGAAAGGGTGTGTCGGTGCCGGTCGCGGAGGGGGGAAGGGCAAAACGAAGAGGCTGCCGTACTCATGAGGCTGTCATGCAACATGGCAGGGGGGAGGGGAGGGGAGGGGAGGGAGGCAGGGGGGAGGGAGGGAGGGAGGGAGGGAGGAGAGGGAATAGTTATAATGACCTGCATCACGTGTCCCGGTTGTCGCGGGCCTATCTGGAGAAGGTGGGGAATTTGCCAAGCCAGGGAAGACCAGCCCCGAAGGTAGTGGGGTTGGGCAGCGGCGACAAGCTTGTCGGTTTGTCGGTTTGTCGGTTTGTACGATGTAGCAACGGTATCCTGCGGTGGCGCTCAGGAACGTGGCTGACCACCACCCTGGCAACCAGGCAGGTGACGCGGCGGCGATGGGGCCGGATGGGCGGCCCGCCGCGGCAGCAGCAGCAGCTGCTGCTGCCTGCTGGCCTGTAGGTTTGGGGGTTGGGGCTGCTTTGGGGGTTGGGACTGCTTCCGGGAGGCGACCTCGCTCCCCCCAGTCCAGCCTCCCACGCAAGGGCTCCTGGGGCTGGGGCCTCCTGGGGCTGGGGCCTCATGGGGCTGGCTGGAGCTGTTTAGGAGCCCCAACCCCCTGCCCAGCCCCGCCACGTCACTCTGGCAGCGCCGATGTCAGACGGGCGGGGGGCGGGGGGGGGGCGGCAGCTCTCGCTTCCTGACGCGGCACGTGGCTCCCTGTACGGGTCGTGTACGGGCTTGCTGACCCGTACGGGTCATGTACGGGTCATGTACGACAAATGACGTAGGGAGGCCAGGTGCATGCAGGGTGGTTTCCAGGGCCTCCTGGCGCTCCCTCGACCTGGACTTGGCACACCACTGGACTTGGCACACCACTGGACTTGGCACACCACTGGACTTGGCACACCACTGGACTTGGCACACCACTGGACTTGGCACACCACTGGACTTGGCACACCACTGGACTTGGCACACCACCGGACCTCCTCAGGCCCCCCCGGGCCCCCCCCCACCCTCCTCCCTAATAGCGCCCAAAACCGATTCTGCGAAAACTTTACGTGCGTCGCGTGGGGTCCTCGCTCCCGTGCGTCTCGCCGTAGCCGATATAGCTTAGCCGCCAAAGGTCATATTACGACCTTCGGCTTTCGTATCCCCAACCCAGTTCTCCAGCATGCATCTCAAAACTTCTGTTTTAAACGTTTTTTCGGACATCCACGGGTTTCCCTCGAACCCTCCTCCCTCACCCTCCTCAATCCCGCCCCGGTGGGCCCTCGCCACCCATCCACCCACGCACCCACCCGCCCACCCACCCGCCCACCCCCGACACCAGGCTCCGGCCCCAGACGCACCCCCCTGCTTCTGAGAGGCGCAGCAGCGAGGGTCCGGGCCCTGGGTCCTCCTCGTCGGGGCTGCTGTCGCGGCTACTGGGGGCGGGGAGGCCATCGGAGTCGCTGGAGTCGGCGGTTAGCTGCTCGGGTGAGAGCAGACGAGGGCAGGGAAGGGCAGGGAAGGGCAGGGAAGAGCAGGGAAGGGCAGGGAAGGGCAGGGAAGGGGGGGGGTTCGAGGGTGGGGGTATGGCGGGTGGGGGCGGAGTGAGGCGTGGCGCGGACCGCTTGTACTAGGTGGGGCGGGTGGCGGCCGGTGCTCTGATGCTGCCCTCACACGCGCAACTTCAAAGTGCTGATGTGTGCGGAGGAGCGCGTAGAAACGCTGGGAGGTGGGGGTGGAGGGTGGGAGGGCGGGATGGGGTGTCACAACAGGACAGGGCACCGAAAGACTACGGGAGTAGGTGAACCGTTTGCGAGAGGCGGGTATGGGAGGGTGGGTTTGCGAGAGGTGGGAGCGGCCTTGCCTGCCACCTCGGTGGCGGCGGTGCGCCCGTCATGTTGCTCGAGCTCGCGTCCGCTTCTGGGGCCGGAGAGGACACGGATGAGAGGACACGGATGAAAAGGGGGTATATGCTCGCCATGATCTGCGCCGCATAATGATCCTGATTTGAAACCGTGGACTCTGCTGTCGTACGTTGGCGTCGTTGCCGTACCTCTCCATGGCGGCGTCCTATCGCCGCCGGGTTGTTCGGACTGTCTTCGCCGTCCCCGACATTACCAACAATTATGGGCCCTCCCCTCCTCCCTCCTCCCCCCTCTTCGCAGCCGACACGGTGGGTAGCAGTACCCACGGCGGCTGCGACGACTACGACAGCTCGGAGGAGCAGGACGCGTCGGAGGGCTACGGGGAATCGCGGTCGGGGTACGGCAAGGTACGACGGGCGCGGGGCTGGTGGGACCCCATGTGGCGCTGTAGCGACGGCCGCCGCCCCATGCGCCTTGCCCCTCCCCCTTTTGTACCGTCTTCCCCCCCCTGTCGTGTAACCGGTCGTTATGCCCCACCCTTCGCCCTGGCCCGAATCCCCCAACCGTTCAGTTCCAAACGGATTTCCCTTTCGTACACGGGTTTCCTTGCAACCTCCCCCCCTAACCGGTCAACGGTACCACTTCCCCTCTGTCGGTCACCCGTTTTGCTGCCTACCCCATTCCACCCCCGCCCCCGCCTGGTTTCTGCCCTCACGTTTCCTTTGTCGTGAAACCAGGTCTTCTCGCCCCCCTGGCCCCTTCGCATAACTATCCTGTCCATGCGCCACCTATCCTGTCCTTTTCGCGTAAACGGATTTTATGCCCCCCCCCCTCCCCCGCGGATTCTCTATAAACCCCTCCCCCCCCGCATAACCCACGCGGGGGGGGAGGGGTTTATACGCGCACCAACTCCCACAGTTCTCCTGATAGCGCCCAAAACCGGTTCTGCGAAACGTTTACGTGCGTCGCGCGGGGTCCTCGCTTCCTTTCGTCTCGCCGTAGCCGATATAGCTTAGCCGCCAAAGGTCATATTACGACCTTCGGCTTTCGTATCCCCAACCCAGTTCTCCCGCATGCATCTCAAAACTTCTGTTTTAAACGATTTTTTTCGGACATCCACGGGTTTCCCTCGAACCCCGCATAACCCACGCTATCCCGCGCAACCCGCAGAGCGACCGTGCCCGGCTGGTGGACATGTGGATCGAGTCGGCGCTGCTGGTCAGCCGCGACGTGCGGTTAGACAAGCGGCACTTCGACCGCACCACGAGACAGAACCTCAAAAAGATGCGGCCAGCATCGGCGCAGCTCATCCTCAGCGAGATAGCGGACCGCTCCTGGGACGCCACTCCGGACATCGCCAAGGAGATACACCGCCTGGTCAGCCACGCCAAGGCGCAGGACAAGTTTGCGGCAGCGCCCTCGGGGAGCGGGTCGTTGTCGTCAGCGGTGGCGGCGACCGTGACGGTGACGTCGCTGCTGTCCAGCGGCCGCGGCAGCGGGGCGGCGGCGGCGGCGGCGACGTCGATAGGGATGGGGCCCGCTGCCGCCGCGGGAACGACGGGGCCCGGCGGGGGCGTCGTGGGCTCTGTTCGGTATGCGGTGTTGTAATGTCCTGCCGGCCTTTCGTGTCCCAAAGGGTGTGCCGCCCGCCCGCTTCCGGTGGTGGTCACTGGTGGTGGTCCAAGGGTCCCTGAATCAAGCTTGAAACGACGTCCAAGTGCGAGATGGTTTCATAAGTTTTGCATTACGTTACATCTCCTCGATATTTGTTTTACAAAAAGACGGTCTACGGCACGTATGCCCGTGGCCGCAAGCGATAGAATGCTGACGCCCCGGCGGCGCTCGTCTCCTCATCTCCTCGCGCACCGCTCTGTGCTGCGTTTCACGACTCAGCAGACTACTCCTCCTAACACCTAGGCGGGCAGGCTCGCAAGACAAGCTCCGCCCCTCTCATATTGTTAATGGCAGTGCAGTTAAGTGTACAACAAAAACGTCGTCGTACCATGTCGTACTTCGGCAGCTAGCTGTACATAGCACACGCGACACACCGGCGCACAAATCAGATCGTCATCGCCAGCATCATGAACATGGCGGCGCAGTCTTCGCAGTGATGCTAGGGTACGGCAGCCACGTCAGCAGCACGTATGGCAAGCCCTCAAAACAGCCTCCACGTCACTAGGCCACAAAGCGTGCTGCTGGGAGCGGCTCGTGGTGCTGCCGCCGCCGCCGCCAGCTGCTGCGGTGGCCGTGCAATAAGCAATACTTTGACCGCCTGACACGTGATCTGATGCATCTGGAAACGTCATCAGGTGGTGGGCGGGGCCGCAAGGTCGCAACGGCCCGGCGCAGGCCGACGATGACTCAGCCCCCTCGCACCGAAACCGCCGCCCTGACAACGGTCACGCAAAACACAATTGCCATCGCTCCGCGAGAACTTGAAAACACACTGTCCATGCTTTGTCGCCATGCCGCCGATCAGGGGGGTCTCAAGCTAGGGTGCCACGGGCCGAGTAGACGCCGCGCAAGGCACGCGACTACCCACCCCTCCGGCTCTGCCGCCGCCCTGCCGCCTCACACGGCAGCAACGCCGAGCGCAATGCGTCGCCACCGGCCGTTGCTTGCCGGCCGTACACACGGACACGCGGCCGCCGCTGCCATGCCCTCTGACCTCAACCTCCGAACGAATCTTCTACGTGTCGTCTCCGACACAGACATGTGCCACCCCTTTTTAAGCTGTACAGGCACGCCGAGCAACTGGCATTCCGCAAACCCAGGCATGGTGGCATGACAAGAGGCAAACAATGGATGCAGCAGCAGCAGCACCGCGCTGCGCCAACCTACGCCGTCCCGGCCGCAGCGTATGACGCAGCACACGGGGGGTAGTAAAAACACCGTGTACGCACCGGGGGGGGGGGTGCAGGTTGCCTTCGCCCTCCTTCTGCGTGTGGAGCGGCCGGCACCCAAATCCACCAGGCTGTGGCTGCTCCGACAAGGGTGCGAAGCAGGGGCCAGAGCAGCAGCAAGAAGACGCCCGCAGCACCCCTGCCTCAGTACTAGAAAGCCCCCAAACGACTGTGTGCAACTCCCCCACCCAGCAACATCGTGTGTTTGTTGCCGCCGCGTCCGCCAGCCGGACTCGTCAACCCTAAAACCCTTTATCCGACCCCTGCAAAAACGCCCCAGCGGGGACGGGTCATTCCGCCCCCCTATGCACACGAATGAATGTGGTGCCTGCGCCTATAGGCAACCCCCTGCCCCTGCATTATGTGGTTCCTCTTCGCCCCCAGCCCTCCCCACCTAGTACCAGCCTGGTCCCACCCACCCCATCCCGGGGTACCACGCTCCCCGGGGCTGAGGCGGGTGGTGATCCGAGTACATGCAACGGGTGTTTCGCGATGGGGACCGCCGCAAGGACATGAGCAGGGGCCAACGCGGCAACGACTGGGGCGCCTTAGCGGGGAAGGCTCCCTACTCACCGTGTGTGATGCAAAGAATTCGTGCATGCATGCCGCATGGGCACACCTAGGACAAAGCTCCCAACGCCCCCAAGAAAGAGAATGCACCAGCAAGGAGATGCGCCAGTGTCGTGGCTCTGGTTTCGGAGGAGCTCCCAACGAAGTTAGCATTGGCCCCCTCGGCATCTCTAAACCCTAAAAACCCCACCTGCCTCGCCATGGCATCATCATCACCCCACCTGCCTCGCCATGGCATCATCATCACCCCACCTGCCTCGCCATGGCATCATCATCACCCTAATTCATCAACGCTGTCGGCCCAGCCAGCCAACCAGCCAAAGCAGCCCCTTATTCTTTTTCTTTATCATCCCGCGCGTTTCGTCGCCCCGCCTCACCAACACGCTGCGCCCGCGCCTCCGGCCCCACCACCACCTCCTGACGGGGGGTTGGCGCCACGCCGCCCCTTACCCTCTATGGCCTCCCCGCGCAGAAGACAGGCCAAATCGTCCAGACGACCTCTCCCAGAGCGTGACACACTCGCGCTGCACGCTCGCGTCGCGCACTCGCACCGCGCACTCGCACCGCGCACTCGCACCGCGCGCTGCCGCTGCGCAAGTGTACGGACCAGAGCCTCCGACCACATGCGGCCGGTGGCGGCGCCGCCGCCCAGTCCTCCCGGTCGCATCGCGCGGGCAGATCATCGTCTGTGCTGGACCGTGTGCTTCCTTGCGAGCTCGGCGCGGCGTTCACCTCACCGGCTGTGCTTCTGGCTGTCCATGCTGCCACTGGCGCTGCCGCTGGCGCCGCCGAAGCCACGGAGCCGACTGGACTGTCGGGCCACTGCATAAGCCACCGCCAGGCAGTCCGGAAAGAACGGATACGAGTACACCGCCGCCTGCGCAAATCACCACAGGAAAGCAAGTGGAGGAAGACGAGGGTGATGCGGGCGCCGTGATGCGGTCCCGTTTGCACAATCAGACGAGGGTGAGGGCGGCAGCACACACGCGAGGTGGATCAGGCGCGAGGGCACATGCTTCCCGTCGCCCGCCGCCCACCGCAACAAGATTCGGATGTGCTCCCCCTCCGGCCACGCCATGGGAGTCGCTCCGAAACCGCACCTTGGCGAACTGCGGCGGCGCCAGCACCTTGCCAAAGAAGAAGCAGCTGAGCAGCGTGTGCGCGGAGTGCTCCTTTGCCACGTTGCTGTTGAGCCGGTCCATGAGCTCGATCTCAGCCGCCATGTCGTTCCGTGCTACGAAGGTAGTCGCGGTGGCCTCCAGGGTGCCCACGCCCTCGCCCAGGGCCGCCTTGATCAACTTGCGCTCGTCGTACACCTGCAGCGGCGAGGAAGGCGGCGCGCACGTGTGTGTGTGTTACATCATCTGACCGGGCCTGACGTTGGCCAAGGGCAGCTACCCTGCCCTAACGGAAAGACCGCCGAAGCACTCTCCTGTACGGAGAGGGGCGTGAGGGGCCCCAGTCCCCTCCTGCTCGACCGAGAGTCTGCTCCATCGTATCCCTTTGTAGTTAAGGGGTTACGACGGCAGTTTCCCACCAAAATGAGCCCCAGCTGCTGTCGTTGGAGGCTATGGCGATGCGGGCATCGGGAGAGGTCCCCCCTTCGCTGTTACCAGCGCCCAGCGCTGCCCATGCCAGCACCAGCACTGCTCGTGCCACTGTTGCCATTGCGAGGCCTGCCTGTGCCCGCGCTGTTTCCTCCGGGTGTGTTCCCGCCAGCCGCACTCCCGCCAGAGGCCCCTGCTCCGCTGCTGTGTCCAGTGGCGGTGCCCGCG
This sequence comes from Yamagishiella unicocca, assembly GCA_003116995.1. Taxonomy (NCBI): domain Eukaryota; kingdom Viridiplantae; phylum Chlorophyta; class Chlorophyceae; order Chlamydomonadales; family Volvocaceae; genus Yamagishiella; species Yamagishiella unicocca. Next base: position 779,728 of record BDSL01000039.1, read on the forward strand.
CCCGCGCCAGTGCTGTTGTCTGTTCCTGCTCCGCTGATGTTATCGGTCATTTCCACCTCAGGGGCTGAGGTCGTTGGTGGAGTCTCAGCATCTATGCAGTAGGGTACCAGCCCCATGTGAATGTCCGAATAAACCCAAACCTCAGCACCATGGCGCCATTTGGGCTGTTTGCCTCCTGCAAATAGCCGGTTAAAAAGAGCCTGTTGCTCCCAGCGGCTCGCCAGGCCCCGCTTGGTTCGGTAGTCGGCAACTACCCAGCCCGTGTTCTCCCGGATGCTAGCTGCGTTTCGCAGCAATGAGCCCCAGCTGCTGTCATTGAAAACTATTGCGATGCGCTTGGTAGCAATAGCATTCAATGACAGCAGCTGGGGCTCATTGCTGCGAAACGCAGCTAGCATCCGGGAGAACACGGGCTGGGTAGTTGCCGACTACCGAACCAAGCGGGGCCTGGCGAGCCGCTGGGAGCAACAGGCTCTTTTTTACCGGCTACTAACAGAAGGCAAACAGCCCAAATGGCGCAGAGATCTGGGTTTACTCAAGCATCCACATGGGGCTAGTGCCATACTGCCCAGACACCGAGACTCCATCAGCGACCCCGGCTCCAGAGGTGGAAATGGCAGATGACCACAGCGGAGCAGGGACATTCAGAGGCAGCAGCGCTGGCGCTGGCACGGGCATCGCCGCTGGTAACAGAAGCGGAGCGGGGACCTCTGGCGGGAGCGCGGCTGGCGGGAACACACCGGGAGGAAGCAATACGGGCGCAACCAGGCTCCACAACAGCGCTGGCGACACGAGTGCTAGCGCTGGCATGGGCAGCACTGGCGCTGGCACGAGCACCAGCGCTGCTGTTAACAGTGGAGCAGGGACCTCTCGCGGAAGCGCGGCCTAGGAAGCCAATGGCATAAGGTCACAACAAATGAGAATCCTAACTTGGAACGTAGCGGGTTGAAGGGCAGAGAAGTTGACGATGACAGAGTCTGGGAGGTTGTTAAATCACACGATATCATCGTCTGTCATGGCCCCAACAATAGGCCTACCATAAATAATCAACCACCCGGCTATAAGTTGCACTTTGTCGACCGAGACACTAATAGCGGCAGAGGCGGAATTGCGGTTTACATTAGCTCCCACATCTCTTTGGCTTTCGAAGTAGTCCCGAGCGGCTGCGAGACGCTTTGGATGCGACTCAGGTCCGAACGTGCGGATCGGTTTCGAAAAGGCATTTGATAAAGTGCCACGTTGGCTCTTGTGGAAAGGGTTGGAGGAGAGAGGCTTTTGTGGTGAAATGTTAGCAGCTTGTAACATGCTCATGCTCACCAAAAAAGGGAGGCCTCAGCCTGCCACGTCAGCAGCTGGGTCAGAGTGTGTGGGTGTGGGTGTGCGTGAAGCGAGAGTCCGTGGGGACGGGTGTAGGTGGGACTGGCAGGTAGGGCCAGCGTGGCGGCGACCATGCGAACCACTCGCGCGCGAAATGTAGAGAAACCACAATCCCGATACCGATCCCGCCGATAACGCGTGTTTTAAGAGTCTGCCCCCAACCGCCCCATCCATCCTAACTCCCTCCGACCCGGCCCCCTTCCAGCCCTGTTCTTTTCGCGTCAACGGCTTTTACGCCACCCCCTCCAGTCCCACCTTGGCCAGTAGCCCATGGTATAGCTCCAGCACCGACTGTATGTCCGCGCGCTGCTCCGCGCCCAGCTGCAGCGAGCCCACGACGTCGTCCCAGTGGGATTCCGTCGGTGCGGCGGGCTGCATGGTCTCCATGTTGAGCGACAGCAGCTGCCGCATGAGCGGCGAGTTCAGCAGCATCAGGTGCTTCAGCATGTGGCCCATGCGCTCCACGCAAGAGGAGACCTGCGCGGGCGGGAGGGGGGTGAGCGAGAAGACCCGGTTGCACGACATAGGAAATGGACGAATGGAGGGCAGAAACTTGTCATGTGGGAGAGGTCAGGGGGGTCAGGCGAGCGGACAGTTGGTTGGGAAGGTGTTAGCGGCGCCAGGCCCGCTTGCTGTCCGTACCCCCGGGACCTTGCGAAAAGAACCAAATCACCAAAACCATTTCCTGAGCCCCGGTGCCTGTGTGCGGACCGCGCTGGTGTTCCTGTTGTTCGTCTTCCCCCCTCTGTTGTTCCGCATCCACTCCAGTAGCACCAACAGCCCATCTGGTGTTCCTTCCCCATGCCAGAGGCATCAACACCGCCCTGCCCCAGCGCCAGCACTGCAAGTTGCCGCGGAAAACGCAAATGGCTGCAGCCAGACCCGAAGCCGGGACCCCTTACTCCTGATGCTGCGCGCTCACTGACCTTCTGCACAATCGGGTTGGTGGGGTCGCAGCAGGGGTGCTGGCAGTGCAGCAGGTGCTTGGACACCTCCGACAGAAAGGCCTTATACTGCGGAATGACCTGGAGGTACACCAAGTGATGAGCAGCGTCGCAAAGGTTATTTTCAGGAAGAGCCTGGAATGCACCCCGTAGTCCGTGCAGGTTGCGTCACATTCGGGTGGGTCATCACCGTCGTATGATGCGGTCGGTTCGTGTCCCACTTCACCTCCCCTCACCCTCCCGCCCGCGCACGTATGGAAGCGAGTCAGCCTGACCTGCTCCTTCTTCATCTTGCGGAACCTTTCATGGCTGTCAGACGTGCCGTTCGCAACCGTAATGGAGCTGCCACTTCCAAAGCACGATTGCGACTCCGGCCCCGTGCGGCACTTGGCCTCAAGCGCCTGCACCATGCTGAGCTGCTCATCCCGGCAGCTAACCACCTGTGTGGGTCCATACGGACAAGGACCGCCCACGCGGCAGGCCAAAATTGATGACCGTTTCAAGAAAGCGTAGAACCGCGCTGTGGAGCACATTGGAATGTTCGCCCAGGCGGGTATCGATAATGGACCACAGTGACACGACGAGCTCGCGCTGCGATTGCCTTTTGCCATAATAAATGCCCATAACGACGATCGTCGATAATCGGCTCTCGAACCAAGCTTTCGGGACAGGCTCTTGACTTTACGTCAGACGGGATGCGCTTGCAAATTTCCCAACCCAAGCACTAACCAAAGACCACGCCCGCTCGGCCACAAGGAATTCGAGACCTTGCATTAGACAGCCAACTATCCTCACCTTTTCCAGGATGTTCGTGCGCGCCCGAAGAACCAAGTTCTCCGCTGCCAGCTGGTCGAAAGCCGCCCTCTTCTCTGCGACCTGCGAAGATGTTCACACACGGTTCATCTAGAAAGGTACGTACCGATGAAGCCCTGGTCGAGTGCATTGTGGCGACTCGCGACTTTCAACCTCACCTCTCGCTCAAGACACGACATGCGCTCCTTCTGACGGGCACGAAACCTCTTTTGCGCGTTCTGGCATTCCTTTGACGGCTTATGCGCCTGCACTCGTGTGTGTCCGCTGCCCGAACTTGTTGGGTCCTCGACCCCTCCCCCTGCTTCACCCGCTGAGCAGTTCCGATACAAAGGTAGACTTCCACCAGCCATGGGGTTTAGGTCGGCATGTTGGTCGAGCCGGAGGACCTCCTCGGGCCGGGGCATTCCCAGGAAGAAGCCATGTCCTCCATCAAATTCTGAGAAAGCAGCCAGCATTGATATTCTTTTCGCAGTTCTAGGTGTCAGCCCTAGAGTGGAAAAAGCTACACGTTTACCGCCTTGGTACCGGTATTATTCGGATTTGGTACTTCTTAGTGGTGATGCATTGCACATGATGCCGGATATAGTAACGTTCAACAAGACTAAAACTTGAAGCGAAGGGGACGCCGAATATGTGTTGTGTTGAATGGTACAGCCAGAGACGTACGGTTGTTGGCGTGCATGCCCATCCGTTCTAAATTGAACCTTTATTGACATAAAGGTCAGCAACTATGCGCAGGTTATTCGGCCCGCTGCATTTGCACACTTGTACGAACCCCATGGGCCTACGCCAACGCAACGCGGGGCCCGGCGACGTACGCACGTTGGTCCTGTGAGCGGTGAAAGGACTTGGACTGGCCGCGACGTGCAAGCTTCGGCATCTCGGGCCCAAGGCCCTTCCCCCAACGCACACCGGCTCATCGCATTTGCCCCTGCACACCTGATCGATGCACAAACATGGCGGAGTCGGCGTTCAAGCTGCGGTTACAACGATAGCGGCTCCTGCTTCCGCGCAACTCAGGCATTTCCCCAACCCCCGCTCTAAGCCTCTAACCCTCCACGAAACCCTAACGCCGCTCCCATGAGGCCGGGCTTGCCACTTCGCCGACCGAGGGCCTGCCCCTCCTTCGCGGATTCTCTTTGAAACCCCCACACGTCATACATACGCCGTACATACACAGGTGTGTACGCGGTGCTGCAATACGCCGGCTGGGCCCCTGCCTTTCACACCCCGAAAACCTCCCTCAGCTACACCTCCCTACGCTCGCCACGCGCACCACCATTGCCACTCCCCGCCGAGCGTATGGCATGAAGTGCAATCCGGTTCTTGTTTTATTTCGACTCCTCAAGACCGCAGCCGTGGACCACAGCTGTCCCCAGGGCCCTGGCAACGACGACCAACAGCTGTCCAACAGCTTCGACCCACCCCACGAATGCAGCAGAGCGCCATGCCCTCTTCCGGGCCTGCCGTCCGTTGCCGCACTCCCCCACCGGCTCCAACTACCATCACCAGCTTCACCATCGGGGCTTTCCACCGGCCGCAAATCGAGGACTGACGGGGCTACGTCGCAGGTCGTGTGGGCGCGTTGCGCCATACATCCCCTCCGGCATTGCCATCCCGGCGCTCCTCCGGCAGCCTCCTGCCTTCGTGACCTGTCCCACGGCCGGCGGCGGCGCTGGCGACCCACGGGTCGGCCCGCTCAGGTTCCTTGCTTTACGACGCCTTCTTGGCCAGTGTGAGCTCCGAGTGTATCGTCCACACGCCCAGTATCTGGTACGCCACCTTTAGGCGGAGGAGGGGTGTGTGTGCGTACGGGGGAGGCAATCTTTTTTATGCGTAAACAAAATATAAGGAGAGGTTCAAAGATACGTCGGGCGGAGGCATTCGGAAGGATGGTTGCCAAGGGATGTTCCATGGCAAGGGTTCAGCAGCAGCGAGGGCCCCTTCTTCCTGTCCCACGCCGCTCACACCTTCAGGATCAGCAGCTCCAGAGCCATGAGGATGATGGACGTGAAGCGGATCTTAGATCCAGGGATCTCAGTCCAGTTGACAAACACCTGGTCCAGGTGGAGACCGGAGGGGGTGTTGGCAGCGTGGTCGGGTGAGTCCGGACGTCGGGAGGGTGCCGCACCGATCACGGGCTTGCTTGCCGCGCGCGCACGAGGACCATAAGTTATAACTGGGTCCGTGGTTTCGCAAACTACTCAGCGCTGTTACCGCTCGCGCGTGCGGCTAACGCTTTTTCCTCAAGGCCGCAACGCAGCAAGTGGTGCCGACTAGAGGAGCCGGCTGCCTGCCTGCGGTTGCGATTGCGTAACTCGCAGTGATGAATGAAGAATGTATGGCCACTCAAGGCACTACTCGGTTGCCCTCGAAACCTACCAGGCAGCCCAGCCCTCCTCTGTCCCAGGCACCGCAGCCCTCTCTCGCCCCTCCCGCGCCCTCACCTCGCACACGGGTATCTGCAGCTGCTCCGCCAGGTACAGCAGCTCCACGTCGAAGCACCAGCGCTGCAGCCGCATATTGGAGAACAGGATGGCGGCGGAGCGCCGGGTGAAGAGCTGCGGAGGGGTGGGGAGGTGGGGTGGGGAGGAGCCAGGGGGTGGCGTGAAAACCGTTGACACGAAAAAGACAGGATAGTGGGCGCATGGTCGGCGGACAGCGAGGATGTGGACAGCAAGCGGGGGGGGCCTGTGCGTGAGCGGGTGTTTGGGCCAGGGTGTTTGGGGCAGGGTGCGGGCGTTGGATGGGTCTTGTTTGGTGTTGCGATCGGGGGTTGGTAGAGTAGCTCGGAGGTCTGAGCGGTGCGACCGCGGAATGGAAGGTGCTTATATGTCAACATGTGCCCTTTCGGGAAGGCAGGCGGGTCCAGGTGGGCTGGCGTCGTTAAGGGTGTTGAGAGGAGAGGAGCGCCTCCCCCTGCCCTTGCCCCCTGCTGCCACCTTCCCCTCCTGATGCACGTCGCGAGCCGCCCGCTCCCTTCTCCCTTGCCGGGACACCCCAACATGCTGCCCTCGAAAAGCCGCCGCCGCTCCTCTGGGTCAGGCACCAGCGCATGCAGCGCACCCCGCGCGCCTGCGCCTCCGCCCGAACGCTCCCTTTAGGTCCCCATTAGTGACCCTTCAGCACTCCTTGACACGTCACTTTGCACTGCCCAGGCGGAAGCAACATCCCCTCCCTCCCAGCACACCGACACCGACACACACGATGCACGGCGCTCCGCCCTTCGACGTTTTGGGAATCTTTGGAAACCTCGTACCGATGCCTCCCCGTCCAACCGACATATGCACATAGGGCCCACCTTGAAGCCGCATTGCGTGTCCCGGATGCGGGCGCCCGCCACAAAGTACACCAGCACGTGAAAACCCCGGGTCAAGAAGTTCCGGAGACGGCTGCGTTTCACGGTGGCATCCTTGTGCAGGTGCGCGCGGCTGCCGTACGCAACGCCCAGTGGGCCCTGCGTGTCGCCCGTGGCGGCGCGGGTGGCGGGGGGCCGGCCGAAGCCTGCGCGGCGGCGGGTGGCCCGGTGGGGATTTGTTAAGAGGATCCGGGAATCCCACGGCCGACAAACCGAGGGCGGTGAAGGTGATGGTCCAGCGGAGCGGCGTGGCAAAGAGAAGGAGCGGAGGCGCTACCGGGTGGCCCGGTGGGGAGGCGGGAGGCACTCGAGGGGGCGCCAGATTTGTAGCAGCGGGCAGGGATGCAAGGAAAACCCGTGGGGTAGGGGGGTAGCGGGAAATCTTTGGAATTCCGTGCGAATCTGCAAGAGCTGTTCTGATGCGACCAAACGCGACACGTGGAAATGGAGCTCGCAGGTGGTCGGGGGCCGGGAAAGGGTTTTAGCCATGGGACCCCCGCCCTCTCCACGGGCGCACGATGCCGGCCCCTGCCCAGACAGCAACCCAGCACGGCACCCGGGTGCTGCGGCCGCCCGGTGGGGTGTGAAGGGGTTGCAAGGAAACCCGTGACCAAAGAAAACCCCGTGGAGGGGGCGACGTCGCGCTGCACGATCCGACCGCCCCCCAGCACCCCGCTGCCACCCCTCACTGCCACCCCTCACTGCCACCCCTCACTGCGACACCTGGCGGCAGGGGCACATCCTCCCGCCTGACATCCTCCCGCCACACAGCCAGCCAGCCAGCTAGCCTGCCAGACAGGTGACACGTAACGTAATGCACCCCTCAGGACTGCCGTACCCGCCCGCAGCTGAACCGTCCCCACACCCTGTTGGGTGGGGCCATACACCCGCCCACCCCATCCTTTTACTTTTAAATCCAATGTGCACCTCATCCCACCTCATCCCAGCTGCTGGATGCCCGCTGGCGCATCTCTATTAGGCCGAAACGATACTTGCGCAGCTCCGCTGCCGCTGGTGAGATACCCGGAGCTTCACTCAGCCACAGTCCGCCAGCTGGCATGGGTTGACCTAATACCCCAAGCATCCGAGCAATCTCAGAGCTCCCCTGCCCTCCCATATCCATTACTAATATCCACCACTACCACCAATACCAATACCACCACCACCACCTCCACCACCACCAAGTAAGTATTGCCGCCGCCGGCGACCGAGCCCCTCCCTTGACTCACGCATCCGCCGCGTCCCAAATCTCCCGGGCAGCCTAGCAGCTGTCAGTTCTCAGACTCGAGCCACGGGTTTCTCCCTTGCCCCCCAGGAGCCCCTGCACCCGGCCCTTCGCCGCGCCGTCCCGCCATCGACCCGGCCCCCCCACCTTGCTCGTCCCACGGACCTCCCTTCTACCCGCCCCTCCCTGGACTCACTGGGCTGCAGTATCTTGTCCAGCTCCGCCTCCAGCTTCTCCAGGTCCGCGAACCGTGTGGCGCCATCCGCGTCCATCAGCAGGCAGAACTCGCCCCGCGCCGCCAGCATGCCTCGCTTCACCGCGTGGCCCTTGCCGCGGTTGGCGGACAGCCGCAGCAGCCGCACCGTGTCCATGCCGTACTTGCGCACGTATCCCTGCGCCACCCTGCTTCCGCCAGACCGGGGGGGAGGGGTTGCGTGCCAGCTGGGTTACCGGCGGGCCGCGAAACCTCAGGGGAGGTGGGGGTGCGTGCACATGGGCGAGTTGTATAGCTGAGCCGCAAGGTGTGTGTGCCGGGTGTGTGTATGTGTGTGTGGCGGGTGTGTGTGTGCCGGGTGTGTGTGTGCCGGGTGTGTGTGTGCCGGGTGTGTGTGTGCCGGGTGTGTGTGTTCCTGTTGGCGCACCAACACTGGACGCACATGTGGCATTTTTACTATGGAAGCGTAGATGCTAACGATGCATGTACTGATGGAATCTGCGACCCCCCAGAGTGCTCCGAAAGAACGGAGGGGCACCATGCGTAGCAGCGCATGGGGACAGGCTGGGCTAGGGTGGAGCCGAAACAGGGAACGATGCACGCCGGGTGCACGATTTCATTTTCTGGAATGACGTTTGAGGGAGGGTAAGACCCGCCGAAAGGAAGACCCGTCAAGGGCTGCCATCGAACCCCAGCCGCCAGCCCAGCCGCACGCTGCCTACACAACCGGCCGTGTCGCTGCCGTGACAATGCAGCCGCTGCAGGCGGACATTCCCGCCCGGAACGAACACCCGCCCGACCCACATCCCCAGGAACGCACGTTGAGCTTGCGTACGTGTCGTACAACACGACTCGCCGCGGCAGCCCCCCCCCACCTGGCCGTGCCGTCTTTGCTGCCGTCGTCCACAATGATGAGCTCGTATGTGAACTGCGGCCCCTGCCTGTCCCTCCGTCGCTGCAGGTAACTGCTCGGTGGCGGGGGGGAGGCGGCAGGTGGTGAAGAAAGCGGCAGGGGGTGAGCTGGTGACGAAGCAGCGACAGCGTCCGTACTCCCGTCTGGGAGGGGGGAGAGCCAATGCGGCTGCGTGCGCACGCGAGGAATTTGGGTCGCATGCAGCGCAGCTGGCGCGCACAGCCGTGCGCTGTCGGTTGAAAAAAGGATGCCGGGAAGTGCTGCATGGGAGAATAATGTCATACGGGCGGTAGGGGGCCTGCAGACCGTTGACTGCTGCGCCCGCAGCCCAGAACACGGGCGGTGTGGACGCGGCCTGCTGCATGGACTTACGCTAGGGCTTCATCTAAGGTGGAGGTGAGTCGGTCCTCCTCGTCATACGCGGGGATGATGCATGACAGCGCCTTCGCCGGCGGGTCGAAGATGGAGGGGCAGGCTGCCTGCGAGCAGGCGGCGCCCGAGCCCAAGGCGGGAGGTCAGCACCGCTCGTACCCGTGCCTCCAGGCGCGTATTGCACACGCGGTAGCGACGTCTTGTGATACGATGCCGCGGCCAATTGGGCGCTTACCGGCGTGGTGGAGTCGGGATCCTCGAGAGTGCAGGCGATGGGCTCTTTGAACTCTTTCGACAGCGACGTCACCAGGTTGAACACCTTCCCCAGAAGATAACCAGCGGCCAAAAGCTGCATTCAGGGGCTCGGTGTGTCAGGATGGCGCGGCGCTGTGGCCGTGCGCGCCCGCAGCACTGCCCGCACTCTCACCACAACCAGTTGCAGGATGTCGAGCAGCATGGCTGCTAGCGGGTAGATCGGACAATGCGATTACTAGATCTGTTACCGAATGGACATGAGGACACTACTTGGGCAAACACAAATCTGCAAATTGTCAGGTAGGCGCTAATCGCTACCAGCCGGCAAGGGCATATAGTTAGATCTATGCGATGCTAATCATTGCGAACACCTATTGCTATCATGCAGCTCAGAGCTTCTGCATATACGGGAGAACCGTCTGCCATCGTGCCTTCAACTTACGCATACCGGCACCTCAATATCGCTTATAACATCTTTACTGAAGATTTTATACTTATTTGTGCTGTGCACTTTTGACACACGAACAGCCTTTCACTGAGCTGCTGTCGCTTACAATTTTATACGAATCAGAGCTATGGCGGACCCTGGGGGAGACCCTTCTTGTAAGCTTTTTAAAGCTATTGATTCGCTGCGGCCAGATCATTCGAAAGGCTTGCCGTGTGATTTTTTGCCCTTCATGCGGACGCAGACTTTTCCCTCTTTGTCGGCGACTTGCCACCAGAAGTGCACGACCACTTCCTGGAGTCTTTTTTCCGTCAATACTTCCCGTCGGTGCGCAGCGCGAAGGTACGTACGGCGGGCCCGCCCAATTTGTACAGGCGTCGCTGAGCGCCGGCCGGGGCTGCTTCCATGGCCGTGCGAGCCAATATCTGCCGCCGACACCGAAACCCACCTGAGCGTGGCCTCTGCCCCAACCATGCTGGCATCCGCCGCCCTGCGCCCGTCTGCACACACGCCCTGAGGCCACCCTTGCCCCTGCCGCCGACCCTGCGGTTTAGTACCTATGGGCAGCAAATAGTGCGAAGCAGCACCACCCTCCTCCGACCCCTCCTGCCGAGCTATGCGTGGGCTTGATGTCGCAGCGCAAATGTTGGGGTGGCGCACGGCGGAGGGGCCACGGTGCTGGCGGCTGGGCGGGAGCGGGTGTCCCGGCGAAACCGTGGTCCCGGATCCTGGCGTGGGGGCAGTCCAGGGGACAGCAAGGGGCTGGTATACGCACCTCATTTGATATGGGTGCTTCGGCGCCTTGGGCGCACGTAGCCTGGAGGGAGGGACGGAGGCCGACGCTGTCGACTGCACCGGTCCTCACGGCCGGTGCGTGACCGTTGGTCGTCACAGTGGGCTGCCACGTGGCTGGGCAGTTATAACGGTTAGGCGTTCGGCGCGGCACGTGCGAGTACGGCGTGGGGCCGGGCAGCAGAGCAGCTGCGCGCCGCTGGCCGGCCCCTGCATCCCCCACAGTACACGACCGCAGTGCTGCTGCTACTGCTGCTGCTGTCCATCACTGGGTTTGTTGGGGTCACATGCCAGCTGGTAACTCTCCGCGTGAGGGTTGCCAGCTGGCAGCCCTCCATGTGAGGGTCCACCTTCCTCATCATCCGTGTCCTGACCAGCAACGTCCCGTAGGGCTACTGCAGCGGCCATCCCTAGCACCCAACCCACTCGGACTCTGAAGGGCCACTGGCTTCTGCCCCGCCCAACCTAACCCACTTCGACGCACCGGCCCACCAACCGTGTTCCCGCGGTCCCCCCGATGGTACTGGGTTCTACTGTTCAGTGCCGACCCACGGATTTCCTCTCATGCCCTCCATGGTACCCACACCTCACGCCGGGTTGCGCCTGCACCTGGGCCAACCTGACCCACCCCCCTCCTGCCACTGTGCCACCCATCGCACTCTCTCGCCCTGGGGCTGCCCACCCGGTCTGCCCACCCGGTCTGCCCACCTCGGGGACCTTCGCACGCACGGACCCTCTGCCCCTTCCCCCGCACCTAACACCACGCCGCACCACAACACCATGCGCCCTGCACACCCCACTCCCCGCTCTCCCGTCTCTTCTGGACCGCCATCTTTACCGCCTTGGTTTGTCGGCCGTGGATTCGCGGATTCTCCTTTATCCCTCCTCTCCAGCGTGCATCTCAAAACGTCTGTCCTAAACGTTTTTTTTGGCATCGACGGGTCTTCCTCGAAACCCTCCCCGCGCCATGCCGTATCGTGTCTTGCGGCCACAGGTCATGACCGACCCCATGACCGGTCGATCCAAGGGATACGGCTTCGTCCGGTTCGGTGGCGAGGCGGAGCGGGACCGAGCAGTCGTAGACATGAACGGCGTCTTCATATCGTCGCGCCCAGTCCGCGTCTCGCTGGCCACTGCACGCCGCGTCGACGGCGGCCCCATGGTGCCAGGCGGCGGCAGCCGCCTCCCTGGAGCACCGCCGCCGCCGGCCGGCGGCGGTGGCGGCGGCGGCGGTGGCGGTGGCGGCGGCGGCGGCGGGCCGCCAGCGTCGGGGGAGATGGACCCGCACAACACGACACTGTTCATCGGGGGGCTGACGTCGGGGGTTTCGGAGGAGCAGCTGCGGGCAGTCTTTGGGCGGTACGGCGAGATCATCTACACAAAGATCCCGCCGGGCAAGGGCTGTGGATTCGTGCAATTCATTGATCGCCAGGCGGCTGAGTACGCGCTACAGGAGGTTAACGGGCAGATCATCGGAGGGTCAGCCGTACGGATATCGTGGGGCAAGAGCACGGGCAAGGGCGGCGCAGGCGGCGGCGGCGGGGGTGGCGGCGGCGGCGGCGGGGGCGGGTACGGCGGCGCGTCGACGTCGGCGGCGTACGGAGGGGGCGGGTACGGAGGCGGCGCATACGGTGCATACGGCTATGACGCAGGCTCCTACGGCGCGGGGTACGGTGCCTACGATCCGTACGCCGCCGCATCGTACGGGAGCTACGGCGCGGATCCCTATGCGGTGGGTCTTAAGTTGGGTCGGGCAGGCAGGGAGGGGGGCAGGCAGGGGTTTTGAGGAAGACCCGGGGGGCAGGCAGGGGGGCCAGGCAGGGGGCAGGCAGGGGTTTTGAGGAAGACCCAGGGGGCAGGCAGGGGGGCAGGCAGGGGGGGCAGGCAGGGGGGGCAGGCAGGGGGGCCAGGCGGGGGGTAGGCAGGGGTTTTGAGGAAGACCCAGGGGGCAGGCAGGGGGGCAGGCAGGAGTGGGCGCAGGGGGGGCAGGCTTGGGGGCAGGGGCGGCAGGCGGGGGGGGGAGTAGGGGTATCTGGGCCGCGGCTCACTCGCGAGGGAGGCACGCCATTCACGGCTGGCAGTCGCCCCCATCCCACCTGCCACATCCCATCTCCCCCCATCCCACCTCACCCATCCCACCTCACCCATCCCCCCGCCCCGCATTTCCTGCAGGCCTACTACTCTGGCATGTACTCGGCCGCAGGCGCGGGGGCGGCAGGCGGCGGCGCCGGAGGCGCTGCCGCCGCGTCGGCGGCGCCTGCAGCGGTATTCGACCCCGTCACCACCGTCAGCGTGGAGAAGATGAATGCGGCGTATGTGCAGCGGCACATGCCGGGCTACACCGGCAGCTACATGGGGCTAGTGAGCAGCTGAGGTGGGGCTGCTGACCAGGCTGCGGAGCTTGGGGGGTGGCAGCCGGGGTGGCAGCAGGCGGCCGGAAGGACGTGGCGGTGGGTTTGACAGGAAATCCGATGGTCGGCAGCGCTGGCGGGGGTGGGAAGATGGGGTTGGGGCGGCGAGAAGACCCGGTTTTACGACATAGGAGACGGAGGCCGAAAATTAACTGGTAGATAGTTTTCCGACACGCGGGGGGTGGGGGGGGATGCGGGAGAGGGGGGGGGATGGAGGGGGTGTAGGAGGTTAGTCGTGGACGGGGAGGATGACGGAGTCGTGGGTTGGCCGTGCTGGCTGCCGAGGGCGGTCCTTTCGGAACCGGCAACCAGTCTGTCGCTGCATCTCAGGCGCGAACGACCTCTCGCATGGTATTGCCGTGTCATCCAATACATCGGTGTAAGAGGTTGGATAGTGTATGGCGTACTGCCTCATTTTGATCGCACGATGTTGCAGCGCAGAGGAAAGGATTTTACAGCAGCACACGCCGCCGCCGCCGCCGAGACATTTTACAGCAGCACACGCCGCCGCCGCCGAGACATCAAAGTTTCAGACCCCAGGGGCGACAGCGGGGGTACGTGACATCGCTGTCCTTCTAGTATTTGCCTTGTTACTGCAACGGAACTGCAAACGCATAGGGCTGCTGATTATGGCGTCTGCGCTCCTGGTGGTGCAAGTAAGTACTTGCAATGGTGCTGCAAGATTTATGTCGTTGCCACGAGCTACGTCCTCGACGAGGTCGCAGCCGACTTTGCCTTCGCCGTGGTCAAGCGACTGCGCAACTGCAGTATCGGATTGATTCGCAGTATGGCGGCTGACGGCGACCTGACAGAGGAGCAGAAGAAGCGGTGGCTGCAGTTCAAGGAGGCCATGGGGACGAACGGCTGGACAGGCATGCTACGCACCCGATTTGGTGGGCACGACAGGTCCCCGATTTGGTGGGCACGACAGGCATGCTACGCACGAACCGGTATGACACGGCACTTGGGACGGCCGAGAAGCGCTCAGCGATCACTGTCAGCCAGCTCAACACGTGGACGAGAAAGCACTTTAACGACAGTGATGATGCGGATTCCGTCCAGCGCCTCATGGAGCTTGTGTCGCTTTTCACCCAGCCCAACCAGCCCCTGTGCCCGGGGGATAACTCGTCGGATATCGTGAAAGGAGTCCTCGGCAGCGAGGTAGGGGGTACCGACCTGAATTATCTGCAAGTTGCACAGGGCTGATCACTTCATTATGGGCTGTGGTGAAAAACGGGCGAGTGAGTGGGCGGCGGCTAACACGCTTGCAACCAGTAGAGCCTGGTCGTGTGTCAACTTCACTGATCAGGCGCACGGTCGTGCTTCCATTGCTTTCCCATGCCTTAGCCCTTCAGGTGTAGCACACAGGCGGCGGTGGCATCAATCGCATGTCAGCACTGCCTGGTTCTGTGCTGCATCGCCTCACTGGCCGCTCGCCGGTGTCTGCCCCGTCACCCTACGGTGGTGGTGGACGGACGCGACAGTGAGTGAGTGACGATGAAGGCAGATGGACCCATGGAGAGCGGGGCTGCCGGGGAGGGACTCTCTGGGAGCAGGGGCTTTGTCGACTGGGTCAGCTGCCAGGCGCCGGACCTGGTCTCACGTTCGCTGGGGGGGAATGCGGTGAGTGTTGGCTTGGGGCAGCTGTTCGGTGATGGCGGCAGGTACCACAGCGGCCGTGGCAACAGCCAGTAGTGAGGACCAGGGCGTTTGAGGAGCAAGTGCAATAGGGACACGAAGGGTATGTTGGGGGCAGCGAACCTGCTGGGCAGCGTGTCGCTGTCCAGAGGTAGGTCTTCTTCGTGTTTTTGCCTTGACGGGATCTTGCGGTGAATCACGTGGTTGGCGTGCTGCGGCCTGTATGCAATGGACGGTGTGGAGGCAAGGGGGTGGGCTCGTGGAGATGGCACGTGTGCAAGCGGTTAAGGAGAGAGAGTTCCTGAGAATGGGCGTTGGTGGTGGTGGTGGGTTGGAGTGGAGCACAGATGAGCGCAGGGAAACAGCACTCCATGCGAGGGACTGCAAGAGTAGAGGCATCATAGGAGTTCATGGCGGGGCGAATTCATGTCGGCTCGAGGGAAGTCTGTTCTCGCAAGGCTGTACGCTTGTTCTCCTCCATCACGCCGTGTCCGTCAGAGCAATAATGAGTACCGAGATACCGACGCCCGAGTAGCAGTTTACCGTTTCGTCGTGCAAATCGGTTTTCAAACCGAATCCGCGCGGTCCATTCCCATGGGCCAAAACTGGCGGATTGCGACACAAATGATACAAATACATAAGGGACTAAATCCTACTTGGTGCCCCTCAAAGCGCTGTTCCGAAGGCTTTTGTGAGTGGGCTTTAGACGGAGCCCATTCGCTACGGTTCGCCCTCACCTAGCATAGTTTGGTACTGCAGGTGACTTTGACGTATAAATGGACGCTTCAAGCTCGGCGCAAGTCCTCCCAGGAGGCGTGCTTGAGGTTCGGACCCACGGTTGAAAGGGACGAAACTTGTACAAAAATTGCCATGTAAAATTTATTTTGGATGAAGCCCCGCTGCTTCTTCTTGTCGCGCCGGAGATGGCTCATTCCACCTGTGTAGCTTGTCTACGCGCCGTCGGGCCGCCAGGCTCGAATTTCTCTGGCTATCTTAATAGGTTCCCTTAAGTTTGCTGTCTGCTTGTGGTTACGGACAGAACGGGAGGGTAGATGAGAAGATGACCGGAGAAGATGACCGGAAGATGTCCCATGCCCGTAAGATGCCCGTATACTACTAACCGAATCGTAGGTTTGGCATTAGGTGTTGTAACGAGAGGTTTCTAAGTTGAACAGTGTATGTACATCAGTCTGCACATTGTCAGAGCTGGACATACTGCAGCCCTTCGCACCAGGACCAGGTCAAACGTCGGAATACAATGCAACAACCATCAACTTGGGGTTTTCTAGGAGTTTGGGCTTTTTTGGCGGTCCTGACATGTCCTGACATGCTAGCTGCTGCAAAGCCCACGTCTGCGCCTTTCTCGCGGCTCTGCCCGACGAAGATGCCTTCAGGACAAAAATGGAGGGCTTGCGCCTTCCGCACGGTGCAGGAATGGAATAACGGGACCGTGCATGTTGCAAGGCAAGCCGGGAAGGCGTGGAGGACCATGGGCCTTGATTGTGCTTTGCTATCGCGGTAGAGTACCAGCATATCGCGAAGGCCCATTTCGGCCGTGACAAATCGCGCTATTGATTTGTGCACTTACAGGCTTGCGGTTTGCGGCGGACTTAGGCGCGCTAGGCCATGCCGCGGATAGGGTTGGTCTGACTTCACATTTGAGGTTTGGGGCGGATACATATCTGCGATGACATGCTGCACACATGGTGAACAGTTCTTGCATTCCTCCTACGTCTTCATTTTCCCTGCGACAGCTCAAGTCTGTCGGCGATGGTCGAGTACTTTTCTGGGTTGCTGGACCCCAACGTGGTCATCCGGTTAAACCCGGTCGGCACCTTTGCGGGGCAGGAAATGGTTGCGGAGTACTTGGCCATCTTTGCCAGCCCAACTGGGTAAGCACGCCGCGGGATCTGCGTTGATAGGGAGGCAGGGAAACGCTGCATGCTGGTCGCCCTGGCTGGGTACTTGCTGCCGTCGTACATCGTACATGACGCGGGTGCGACGAGACCGACGGGGAGGCAGCGCCGACGGAGGGCGCCTGCACCCACACGATACCGCGTTGTCGGCCGGTTGGGTATACATAGGCGGAGCATTTTCCGAATTTTACGGGGGGCGGAGCGGTAAAATCCGAATTTAGTTGTACGTGTCTGTGTACTTTTCAAAACATCAGCCGCGGCAAGCCATTTGAGTGGGACGATGTGCGGTGTACGCCGACAGCACACCAGGTCTTGAAGGTGCACGTATCGCGACCTTTGCTATCCCCGCTGTATGTGCTTGGCATGCTCTGCTCTTGGGCGACAGCATCCGTCCACCCTCAGCCCCGTCCCGACTTGACGCCCGGTGGGTGCCTTGTTACTACATACTGCGATACTGCGATGACCCACAGGCCCATACAGATCATCAAGCCCGTCTCGATGGTCATTCGGCGCTTCGTGGCAATGCGACCCATTGTAGTGGCCACAGTCGACGTGCTCTTCTCGAACGCTTACACCCAGGTCACCGCCAACATGACTGTGGAGCAGTGGTAGGTCGAGTAGCGGCCCGAGCCGCTAGGTGCCCGATGGATTGGAGGAACCGCTCAGGCCTAAGGTTGTAACAGGCGGCAAATAAATAAAGAAAGCGGATATATTCGTAGAGCTGAGGCGCGAGAGTTACGGATGAAAGGAAATCTAAAGTGTGGGTGTGTGGTTGGGCGTGGACTAAGGCGTCGGCTGCCGCTTGGAGGGGCATGGAGAGGCTCCCGCCAACTCACCACTCGCCCGCCATCTGCTCGCCCCTAAATGTCGGCACGCAGGTTCCGCCTCGACGAATACAACCGCGTGATTTCAGCGGACTTCACGATTGATCGATACGCAGGGTTTGCGCCCGCCATGCAGCTCGACGCCGTCCTGATGCAGACGCCGGAGGTCGGCGCCAGTATCGTCAAGGCTGTATGCGAAACCGCCGCTGCTGTCTGCTCGACGCCCGCGCTTAAACAGTACGACAACGTACCGTCCTGCATGGCCTTCCTCGGCAGCATCCCCTTCCAGAACCCTGAAACCGTGCAGTCCAACACCACCATCTGCCGCTTCCTGCACGCCACCCTGGCGGGGTTCGCGCCGGAGATCCACTGTCCCCACATTGGGCCGTCCGGAGGCGGCGCTTGCGTTGACGTGCCGTACGCACGGTACTACACGGCCTCACCCTTCAGCGCCGCGGACTTTGTCGCTTACGGCGGCTCGTCGTAGAGTGGTCGCGCCGCGTGGCATACCGGTAGTGTAACAACGTGAGCGAGCGGGATGGACTGGGTATGATTTGCTATCAGCCAGGACGTCCGATAGGTGGCGTGTATTCCTTTGGCGGTGTGGATCCACTGGCGCAAGGTGATGCGGCCTGTCTGCTCAATCTGCTGTCGCACTCGTTGATACATGCGTGTTTTGGCTAGCAGTCTCGCGGTGCATCGGTTGTGAGGGCACTGTGGAGGGTTTCGTTCGTGCGGCAGACGCTGAGCCGTTTGAAATGGGTGTCCTACTGCCGTACCTGTCCGGACGGCGTTTGGCAGGCTATTCCGTTGAATACATTGGGAGGCTTGGGACCCGTCTCCTGTTCACGCCTGCTGGCTCGTGTTCGTGTCGTTGTTGATGCACCGGTCGTCCCAAATGGACCCGGTCGTAGTCAACCTTCTTTGTCCATGCAACGGCGCTGAGTTGCGAATTTGTGGTTATGGTGCAGCGCACCCCTATGGTAGTAGTAACCATGGCAGTACAGTGGGTTCCAGAAGCTGTCGTCGTGCAGATCCAATCAAGGCGAGTCAAACATTTTCTGTTCACACGGAATCCAGAAGCGGTTCACTTCATTGCTGGCGATCTGGCTACCATTGGCACCTTATGTACACTTGATGCCTCCATTGAATTGAACGGCGTGACCCGTCTAGTGATTATACATATGATGAGGCGACACAAGGACCGAGCGGTCATGCTCGGTCATGCTCGCTCTTCTCGTCTCTATGGTATTTGTAATGATAGGTCCACCGGTATGTGTTGGGTCCTCGGCGACCCGAGGCAACACTGCGTTTTGTGTCGAGTCTGATGACCGGAACATCCAGTCGCTGACATCTGTCCGACGAGAGCGACATGTGAACCTACGTTAGGTTAGGGTGTTTGGTTTCAAACTTGCAATTCAATGTTTCGCCCTAAATACCTTTGTAAATGCCGTCCGCCTCCAAGATGCTCGACGCCCCGCCCATGACAACATGCATACGGCAAGGTATGCATGCGACCTGCACACTGAGCGGTGCGATTGATCCTCCACGAAGCACGTGCGCCATGTACAGTCCTCTTTGGATGTAGGTACGTAGCACCCCTGTACCTTCCTCTCCTACTGAATTGCAACCGTCCAACAAGTAGGAACAAATGAAGTGGGCTCCGGAACAGGAGGGAGGGACATCAGGTGCATCGCCGACCAGGGACACACTTTCTTTTTTCCTTTGGAACCCATCGACCTGAGATCGAATACTTCCGACCTGAGATGTGACTTTTGCGGAACCTGGACGCCGGGGAGTTGTGTACCAGGTGGTAGTATTCGTTGCAGTGGGCCCCAGACTGCTAGGTAGAGCATCCTGCTTCGGACGCTGGCATCCTGTCCGATACTCCTCCTTCATCCACAAGATCCCGTTCTGTATTCGGGCGGGTCGGGGAGGCACCGCCTTTTGCTATCCCATATTTAGCCACCCAACCAAGTTCTCCAACGTGCGCCCATATAAACCGGCCTCTTAATATTTCCTTGCGCCGCCGCGCGGGGTCCTTGATTCCGTTAGCCTAGGCGTCGCAGCCTCGCGCAACCGGAGTAGACATAGCCTGACATAGCCACCGAGGGTCGACAGACGGCGTCCGGTTTTCGTTTCCGCAACCAAGTTCTCCAGCGTGCATCTCCAAATGTATGTGACAATGGATTTTCTCCTCATAAGTTTCATCTCAAACACCTCACCGGACGAAGCAGCCCCAGCACCAGGGATACGCACCAATACGCACCGCCGTGGACAGCGGTAGGGCCGGAAACCCCCATCGGCAGCGGGTTGCTCTGCTTGTGTCGCTGGCGGGTGTCGCACTTAACCTGAAGGATCGGTAAGCTCACTTTTCCCATATGCTCGCAGTCTGAGGGATGCCGTTGTTGGACCGTTAGCTGCTTGGTCATCAACCATCATGCGCCCTTCTCCGCAGCGCTATACGAATGGCTATTTGATACAGGACATGTATGTATTAATAAGGCGCCAGACTCTTGCGTATGGGATATGCTTGGGTGGTGGTTGGACGAGGCTCAGGCCCGCCATGTTAAGATCCCCCAGGCACGGATAACAACATCGAACTCGGCACCGTATCAATCATGCTTTATTCATAACACCAATTCCCGCTATTTAAGGCGTCAGGAGGAAGACGACACGTCGTCTAGCTACTCAAGTAAAGCTGAGCAACGGCCGGTAAATCAAGGAGATAAGTAGCACTTCTAGGAATAAATATCATATTTATCGGAGCTTACTGTCGATTCAAGGGTATTTTGCAGAGTTCGTCGTTCGTAGCGTGCCGGTTTCCCTCGTCGTCTGCAATGCCTGACGTCCCAGCGTATACGTCTACGAAATTCCTTTCCACATAAGTCGCGCCCGAGAGCAAGTAAGGCTATGTACACTTTTTCCCGTCATGCGCCCACCCGGGCAACCATTTTGCGAGCAACGTCGATTATGTGATGTAACGTAGCTTCGCAGTTCCAGCTTGAAGCGCACTCAGTGTTGAAATGGACTATATTAGACGCTGCACATGATAAGGCGGTTCATGTGCATCGTCTAATATACCGGTAGTTCCTAAGTCCACTTTGGATAAGTTTCCTCCAAAAAAGTGACGAACCTTGATGGCTGGGTCATCGCATTCCCAAGTAGAACGGATAAGGCATGGGGAATGGTTATACCTGGCATGTTCTGCCTACGCCATTTCGCTAAAGGTTTAAAGCAGCGCGGATCCAGGCATACTGTCCATACTACCTAGCCAGTAGTACGCAATTCACAACCGCCTTCTTATAGCAGCACTTCGAGCTGATGGGGCCGACGTGTTGTACTGAATCAGTTCATTCTTGAGCCCATTCGGACTAACATGCATCTTGCCTCGGTTCCGTGGTCCCTTTGTGATCGGATATGATCCTTTGACACCTAAGCACACTGACAGCACATTGACAGCTACCATCCTCAATCATCAGCACACCTCAGGTACCTCACCTATCTCCACCAACCTTATACCAATTAGCATTGAGCCATTATATTTTCAATTGGGCCCGTGTTAGCCTCGAGCATCAGTTATGCAACTGGCCACAACTGGAAAGAATTGGTCCATGGTAGTTGGGGGACCATTCGGAAGTCCATTCGGGAGTGATCGGGGAGGTTTGGCAAAGCAGTTAAGGAGGTCGATTTCAACGAGGGGCGCAGATGAGAACCATGGTAGGGTGGGAAGGTCCCAACACAGGAGGGACATGAATGGACGTCGATAGTTGTCACTGGCCCCTGGGCAGCCTGGAAAGGCAGCAAACAATAGCTTAGCGTCATCGCGACTGTTTGACATAGCTTCAGGGGGTGCTGGCCTGCAACATTCGGCAAAGCCGCATACCTTATTAAGTATCGGATTGGGAGGACTGGGGCAGTTCGGGCAGGCTGGTGTGCTGTGAGGTGGTTTCATGGGGGTTCAGGCAGGCGGGTTTTCCGCTAGTTTCGGGTCATAAACCGGCCTAACGATTTTCGCAGCATTTGCGTACGAATATCAACAGGCAGATCCCTCGATTCTCGCAAAAGTCACTAGAACGTACACGCCACACAACGCATCCTGCCGCATACTATTGAGCGGCTTGCGCAACTGGGTTCAGGATACCAAACACAAGATACCGTATGCATTTATACACATTTTTGCATCGCACGTGGAAAACTTGTCCTCCGGGTTTCCTCGTTCCGGGAAATGCCTGTGGCTGGGTCTTCGTCAGTAGTTAGTGGGCGATTACGAGAACCGGGGCATGCCCGATACTAATATCTTCACTGAACTGCTTTGTGCCACTTGTATGGCAGGTATTTTGCTGTGTAGCTGTTGCGGAGGCGGGAAGGATAGTGGCCGCGGGCTGGGTCAGGCGGCTGATTAGGTAGGGGCTCCGATCAAAACAATTGCATCGAAGCCATACATGGAGCTGTATATTTTAAAAGATGTCAGGCATCGGGTTAGCGCTTGTCGAAAGTACGGCAACACCGATGGTACGGCCCTTCGAGGTTCTGTGCACAAGCGCTAACTTGGAGAACAAGCTTGGAAACGGATACTGACAATAGGAAGCGAGACAAGCAATAGTCGATAAGCTTTGTTAATCACGTCGAGCGTATCAGCGTTTCTTTGGCATTGTGCGAACGCTAAGCCTAGTTGTTCCGCACAAAATCAATGCCTTACGGTTGTTCTTAAACCTGGTCCCAGTGGCCTTTGTAGCTGCCTAAGTTGAAGAAAGGAAAATGGAGGAGGGCCCAGCTATTGAGGACCCGCCCCCTCCACCTCCGTTTCCACCCTTGAAAGGGAGAGAAATTGACCCAGCAATTATCAGTGGACTGCAGGACACCATACCACTGGTAAGTTCAGGTTCGATGGGTGTCGCGCGCTGTATGCTTGGGACTTGCGTCCCATGCCGACCGCGGCCCTATCATCCTTGTCCGGCCGCACAGGATTTTCAGAAAATCATTGTACATGGCAAGACCAGGTCTCCAGAACGACGTCGCAGGGCGGCTTTCAAGCCAAGCGACCAGCATCTGCCCACCGCCCGGCTTAAGCTATTTTGTTTCGACAAGACGACAGGCAAGCCGCGAAGGCATTTTGCAATAACACTAACAATGTTAACTTTTAACCACTCGTTAGGCCGCGTGCCACAGCGGCTCAGCTCCTTGCACCGCAAGCCTTCGACCCTTGGTCCCGCGTCCCCCGCGTCCGCCTCTGAACCTGCCCCTCGCCACGCACGCCTGGGACAACGCACCAGCAGCAAGCCTCCCGAGTCGAGATTTTAACACGTCATCACACCGTTGCATTCAGTTGCCGCGCCCTCGTTCCTCTTAACCCGCGCCCCCCTACCCAGGTTCGCTTCCGCCCACGTCACGCCCTACCCGTGCCCCATGCTGCCCACAGGCAAACCGCTGCCGAACGTGCAGGTGCAACTGAAGGCAGCTCCAGGGAATGACCCCGAGAAGGTCGTTGCCAAAACGGTGTCGAATGCCTTCGGCAACCGGGCCTTGTCCCGAAAGGACGGCTTCGTTGTATGCAAGGTGCTGGCCGGCTACCCCTACCGCGTCGCCGCCACTGCCACTGGCTATCACGACTTTGGGCATATGGGGGAAAGCCTGACGCTGACGCCTCAGGATACGGAGGTGCGTTTGGAGGCACGGCTAGTGCAGCTCTGGTTGGGCGGGTTAAGGGTCCGATTCGGGAAGGTAGGGCCGAACAGCCCAAAAACGGGCAGCTAGAAGCAAAAGCACTCTTTGCACTTATCATGGCCATAGATGCCGTTTGGATTAAAAATGTCGGCGGCGCTCTGCGGCGCCAAGGGCCCGCCCTGGAGTACGTACACCGCCACGACTTGGAAGGCGGGGTTCTTGAACGCGCGCCGCCACTCGCCCGCTGCGCACTGACCCCTGTCGTCGCCGCTTCTCCGCTGGTCCGTCCACATTGATCCCGCACTGATCCCGCACTGATCCCGCACTGATCCCGCCCCTGCAGGTGGTGCAGGGCCAGGTGGGCCTTGTCCCCGTCCGCATCTCTGTGGTGGTGACGCTGCGGGAGCTGCGGCCCATTCACCAGGCCGATTCCGTGCAGGTGCGTAGATATCGCGGCCATGCCTTGCTGGCCAGCCACTACCCGGGGCGCCGCAGCACCTTCTTGCTGCTCCCCGCGAAAGGGACGCGTCCCGTGCCACCGCCACCGTCCGTGTTCTGTACTTCGGGCTCCCGGCCGATTGAAACAAACCGTTGAACAACCCCCGATCGAATCCCCTGCAGCACGATACGACGGGCCAAGTGAACGCGCTGACGTCCATGCCGCGCGTGGATCCGCGCTCCGGCGTGCCGCCGCAAAAGGTGTCGTTCTACTCAAGCGAGGGCATCAAGATGGACTTCGTGGCTACGACCATCGAGTGAGGCCGCGTGCTGGGTGGAGGGGCGGGGGGGGGCGGGGGATTTGAGGAAGACCCGTGGATGCGAGATAAACCCGTTTAGAACAGACGTTGAAGGTGCATGCTGGAGAACTGGGGTGAGGATACAAAAGACGAAGGGGAGGGATTATAAGAGAATCCGCGAATCCCCGGGGTGGGGGGGTGGGCGATGACGAGACATTTACAGCCGGTTACACGACATAAGAGACGGAGGGGTTGGAGGGCGAGGGCGCCTAGCGGTAACCCAAATCGGAATGGGTGCCGCTTTGTCAGCTGTGGGTGGGCGTGCGCGCCAGCCATTACATGGCACTGGGATGTCGGGAAGGGCGAGGGGTCGCGGCCGGAAGGGCGAGGGGTCGTGGCTGGAAAGGCGGGCGCCAGTTGTGCCCGGGGGCCGCAAGACGACCTCGTGTCCTGGGCCGCGGGGCAGTGGCAGGATGCATCGTGCTAGCGACACCGGCGTTGGACCCCAGGCTGCCCGTCTCCTTGCACGAGCAGCCAGAGCTATCGCACCTTGTGCAGCATGCTGAGAGGCTGGGTCGGGAAAGGCCTGGCGAGCAACCCCCAAGCCGCCGTGTATGAGCGGGCGGGTTGTGTGGAGGCGCGTGACAGGGCTGCGACGGTGCCTCCGTCGGAAGTCCGCTTTTGATGCCTCCATCGATGAATCCGCTGTTGCTGTTGGGTAAGGGCCCGTCCCACAGCTAACAGCGGGCGTGGGCTGCTGGCCGGCGGGCAGGCTCGGGCGCCGCTGGCGGTGCTCAGCCAGCCTGGGGCAGGCAATGTGGACCCTGCTAGGGAGCCGCGCGGCTGGAGACTCACCTGTGGGGGCCCTATGGCTCACCTACGTGGGCCCCCATGGCTCACTTGCGGGGGCTCTATAACTCACTTACGGGGGCCCTATGGCTCACCTGCGGGGGCCCTATGGCTCACCTATGGGGCCCCCATGGATCACTTGCGGGGGCCATATGACTCACTTACGGGAGTGTAAGCCCAAGGACTCACCTGCGGGGGCCCCTTGGCAGTCCAAACCTGACGGACGGCGCTGGGCGCCGAACCCGCGCTGGAGGGGGCCCGGGGCTCCGTTCCTGCACCACCCGAAGGCACACATACATAGCAAGCTCATTGGCCAGATGCGCCGGAGTGGGAAGTAGCATCACCGGGGGACGGCGGGGGGACGGCCCGTAAGCCCGTATTTGTGGCCCCAAAGCTTCTCATCCCCTGCGGTGTCAGGATTCTTGAGTGGGCTAGACTGGGCTAGACTGGGCTAGACTGGGCTAGGTGCGTCATCCTCTGCGGACGACGTGCCTAGCCCTAAGCCCACCCTCAGCCGTGGGGTCCGCGTACCGTAGCTGGAGTTCTAAACCCGTTCATGTCGTGGCTGACTTACGCACCCCGGTCCCTCTCTTGCCCTCGCGCCCCATGCCTGGTGGGTGGTGTGTTAGGTGCGAGGACGTGCTGGTGGGCTGGCCGGGGACGCTGGGCAGTACGGCAGATGCGGCCACGTGCACGCTGGGGGTGTACAGCACCGACGGCAACGGGCACTGCTTCTTCTACGGGCCGAAGGTAGGCGGGGTGGGGAGGGCAGAATGGATGGGGCGGGGAGGGCAGAATGGATGGGGCAGGGAGGGGCTGGGAAGGGGAGGGAAGCCAGGGCGATGGCAAGTAGGCGGTGACGGGTTGGGGCGGGGACGCGGGGGCGGATGGGGGGGTGCGGAGGGATTAGGCGGGGCGGATGGGAGGATTGAGTGGTTTGGTGCGGTGTGTGTGGGCGGGCGGTAGGGGGGCGGTTTGCAGCCCGTTGGGGGTGCGCGTGGAGTACAGATGAACGACACCCACCGCATGACGGGTTTTAGCCTGGGACGGAGCGAGCCGTCCGGTTCCTTCTGTTCGCTGCTGCTTCCTCACCACACGCGCCTCCTCAATCCCCTCGCCGCCCTCCTGCCCCTCCTGCCCCGCCCCCTACCTCGCCCCGCCCCCCTGCCTGTCCCTCTGGCCGCCAGATCGTCAGCAAACGCGGCAACACGCGACGAGCTCGCGAGTGGGCGACCATCGATGTGGGTCGGTGGGAGTACGCGCGCAAGTACCACCTGCGGGCGAACCAGGAGTCCCCCGTCTTCATGCTGTTCGACGGCTTCACCAAGAACGTGGACTACCCGGCACACGTGGCGAGGTACCCGCCGCGGGCCAACCGCTCGCCGTCGCCCACGCGCGGGTGCGTGCCCCCGAGGTTTCAGGGGGATTGTGAGAGAGAGTGTGTGTGGGTGTGTATATGTGGCTAGGCGCAATCGTACGACAACGGTTTGTGTGTGTCTCGGTTAACCCCTGCGGGAGGGAGCGAATGGCAGCTACTTCTCGTGCCGCCCCCTTCCGTGCCCTCGCCTCTCCGCGGCTGCGCGAACAGCCACCGAAGTAAACTTGTCCTGCCCCCCCCACCCACCCGTCTTTCACACACGCCCCTGGCGATCGGTCCTCGACGCCCGTCCCGACAGCCGCTACGCGCTGATGGGTCGCACCCGGGAGGAGATCCTCAAGGGCTTCTTGCAGAGCGCCGCCGAGGTGGCGGCGGTTGCATCCTCGGGCGGCAGCGTCGCCGACCCCAATGAGCCCGTCGCCCCCGCCGCTGCCGAGCCCGGCGAGGACGACCCCGCCGCCGAGCCCGCCGCCGAGCCCGCCGCTGACCCCGACCGCGCGACGTCGCCGTCGCCGTCGCCGTCGCAGCGGCGGATCTCCAGCCCTCTGCGCGCGTCCTCCTCACGGATCACCGTGGGCGCCGCTGCCGGCGCCGCCGGCAGCCGCCCCGCCAGCGCGCTCTCGCGCTGCAAGTCCGCTCCGCGCAACTCCCGCCCCGCCAGCGCCGGCGTGGAGCCGGAGGGCGAGGGCGACGCGATGCCTCATGAGGACCTGGAGGCGGAGCTGCGCGCTTACCCGGACAACAACATCCACAACTATGTGGACCCGGGGATGTACAAGCTGCAGATGAAGGACCCCTCCAGGTGGGCGGAGCGGGGAGCTGGGGGGGTTTTTAGGAAGAACCGGGGATGCGAGAAAAACCCGTTTAGGACAGACGTTATAAGATGCATGCTGGAGAACTGGGGTGAGGATGGCGTGGGGTGAGGTGGGGTGGGGTGGGGTGAGGTGCTGGTGAGGTGGTTATGGGTGGGGGGGGCTGCTGCTGGGGCTGTGATGTGGCAGAAGGCGAGAGCCGGTCCCGTGGGTGAGAGCGCGGCGTGTCGGCAATGTGACGCACGGGCGTGTGCTACTGGACGGGTTATGTGCATGTCAAGAATTACATCGGAGCTGCTCCGGATATCCGTGGCCAGGAAGATAGTGTTTTTGCCAGGGGCTGGCTTTTGCGGTCGCGGCCAGACGCGTGTTGGCGGCCAGCCCACCGAACCCCCTTTCGAGCCCGTGCCTCCTCCTCCCTACCTGGTCCCCGGTGTGCAGGCTGCTCATCTTCTACACCTACAGCGGCGACGGCGAGGCCGCCGAGATCAATCGCGCGCAGAACGCGGTGGTGCCCGTCACCATGCACAACGCCGACGAGTCGTTCATCCACCCCCGCGACGGCTCCGTGCTGCGACCCACCAAATTCCCGGTGCAGCTGTACTGCCGCGCAAGGCCCTGGTTCCAGATCGCGGTGTACGACATGGCGACCCTCGAGGTGCGTGCGCGCGTGTGTAATCGGTGTGCGTGCGTGATGGGAAGAAGGGTATGGGAAGAAGGGTATGAAGAGAAGGGTATGGGAAGTTGAGTAAAGGCTGTTACCCTCACAGTGGACCGCGGAGTGGGGCATTGGTGCTGTCCTGGGTTCCCCCGGAGGTCCCAGATTCCGCTGCCCACCAGCAGCTTCGGCCCGCTGTCCACTCTCCTCAAGTCGTCGCCGCCCTCCTCCCATTTCTCCCTCGCTGCCGCGCTTCCTCATTCGTCCCGCAGGAGGTGGGTTCGCGCCACTCGCTGCACTTCACCATCGACCGCGTCACCACCACCCCGGCTGCCAAGGCCGCCCTGGCCATCAAGGACGACGAGAACCGCGTCATGCCGCCAAGGCGCCGCAGGAACGGTAGCGACGATGGCGACATGGACCTCACCTCCTACCTCAACAAGTGAGCGGCACAGGGGGATACTGGAGGGCGGGTGGCTCCTGGCTGGGGTACTGGGGGGTTCGAGGGAAACCCGTGGATGTCCGAAAAAAATCGTTTAAAACAGAAGTTTTGAGATGCATGCGGGAGAACTGGGTTGGGGATACGAAAGCCGAAGGTCGTAATATGACCTTTGGCGGCTAAGCTATATCGGCTACGGCGAGACGAAAGGAAGCGAGGACCCCGCGCGACGCACGTAAACTTTTCGCGGAACCGGTTTTGGGCGCTAGCAGGAGAACTGTGGGAGTTGGTGCGCTATGGGAGAGCGGACATCGCGGTCCGGTCCCAGTCCCAGTCCTAGTCGGAGTCCCAGTCCCGACCCGCCCGAATACCGACCAGATGCGTGAGGAAGCCGGTCATTACCAGAGAAGGTCCGCGGTCGTCCAGGAGAGGAGGCCGAAGCCGCGCCGCGCCGCCATGGGGGACGCGAAAGCCCAGACGCAGGTCCCGACGCCCGCAGACAAGAACGCAACGACTAGCAAAAAACTACCAGAACAGAGGCCCAACCCAGCGGCGGAACTCACCTGACCAGGGCCCAGAGCGGGTGGGGAAGGCGGTCGACGCGAAGCATGCGGGCAAGGGGCAGCAGGGGGCGTTAGGAACAACATCCAGGCGCGGAGCGGGTGGACAGGGGTCAAAGCAACGAAGAGGCCCCAGCGGCGCGGCGAAAGAGGCGGAGGCAGGAAAGGGGAGGACGGATATACGGGGAGACGGGGACGCGGGCTAGTACGGCGGCGTACGGCGTTGTACGGCGGAGGCCTGTATGACGGAGGGAGGAAGTGAGAAAATATGGGGCGTGAAGATGCGGGACAGGGGGGCAAGGCTAGCAGGCGAGGAGACGGGATACCGGGGGGGAGGCAGTGCGCGGTCCGGGCTGGTCGGATCCCCACAGCACTGCCACAGCGAGGACGGCGCCGCCACAGTGCGACGCCGGCGGTGAGGGACGCGGGGGAGAGCGGCGGTCCGGGCGGGGAGGGGGAGAAGGGGCTGTGGGAGGAGACAGTTTGCGAATGGCGGGTGCGCGGGTGGGCGAAGGGGCGGGGGGGGGGCGGAGAGCGTGGCGTCGGGAACAGTTTCCTAGGGGTGTTTCGGTCGCGGTTGGGGGGGTGTTGGGGGCGTGGAGGGGGCGGAGGGGCTAGCGCGGGATGAGGTGCGGAGGGAGGGAGGGGGCGCGGAGGGAGGCCGGCGGCGTATTACAAGTGCGGGGTACGCTGGGGCGACGGCGGCGGGCGCGGGCCGCCGGGACGGCGGCGGGGCGCCGGGGCTGGGTGCTGCGGCTGCGGTGGCTGCTGGACGCTGGGGGTGGGTGCTGTGGCTGCTGGACGCCGGGGCTGGGTGCTGCGGCTGCTGTGGCTGCTGGACGCCGGGGCTGGGTGCTGCGGCTGCTGTGGCTGCTGGACGCCGGGGCTGGGTGCTGCGGCTGCTGTGGCTGCTGGACGCCGGGGCCGGCAGGGGGGTCTGGGGCTGCTGGCTGGCCCGACGAGGTGTGGGCCCCGCCGCTGGTGGGCGCAGCGGCGGTCAGGTAGAGCGGAGCCGGCGGAGCGAGAGCGCGACGGGGCGGGCAGGGAGGGCAAAGGCGGCGTAAACCACGCCCACAGGGTCAGGCTGGGCCAGCAGCTGATCCTGAGCAGGCTGGCCAATGAAAGCCAGACGCTCGGCCAGGAGAGCGGTGAGGGCCGCCGGTTGTTGGAGCGGGTCGCCGCGAAGGATCCGGGAGATCCGCTGAGTTTGTGTAGGCCAGTTGCTGCGGAAAGCGGAGGTTGTGAGCGCGAGCGCACTCGCGACTTGGACGGCATGGTCGTCGGGATGCGGGTCCGGAAGCGCTTGCATATGCGACGGCCGGGGACGCGTGGTGCAAACTAAAACCTAGAGTGCTTGCAATAGGGTTTGATTTGAGGAAACGGGAGCGCCGGGGCGTAAGGTGCGGCGCGCGCGCGTACGGCTGGACGGCCCGATGAGAAGAACGGAGACTGTGGCACAAGAGTACCACAGCAAAGACACACACGGCCTCTGGCCGCCCCAGCCAGAGTTAGAGCCGCGCCAATTGACGCCCTCCTATTGGTTGGGGGGTTCGAGGGAAACCCGTGGATGTCCGAAAAAAATCGTTTAAAACAGAAGTTTTGAGATGCATGCGGGAGAACTGGGTTGGGGATACGAAAGCCGAAGGTCGTAATATGACCTTTGGCGGCTAAGCTATA
Source organism: Yamagishiella unicocca (assembly GCA_003116995.1). Taxonomy (NCBI): domain Eukaryota; kingdom Viridiplantae; phylum Chlorophyta; class Chlorophyceae; order Chlamydomonadales; family Volvocaceae; genus Yamagishiella; species Yamagishiella unicocca. The sequence continues at coordinate 810,002 of BDSL01000039.1, forward strand.
TCGGCTACGGCGAGACGAAAGGAAGCGAGGACCCCGCGCGACGCACGTAAACTTTTCGCGGAACCGGTTTTGGGCGCTAGCAGGAGAACTGTGGGAGTTGGTGCGCTATGGGAGAGCGGACATCGCGGTCCGGTCCCAGTCCCAGTCCTAGTCGGAGTCCCAGTCCCGACCCGCCCGAATACCGACCAGATGCGTGAGGAAGCCGGTCATTACCAGAGAAGGTCCGCGGTCGTCCAGGAGAGGAGGCCGAAGCCGCGCCGCGCCGCCATGGGGGACGCGAAAGCCCAGACGCAGGTCCCGACGCCCGCAGACAAGAACGCAACGACTAGCAAAAAACTACCAGAACAGAGGCCCAACCCAGCGGCGGAACTCACCTGACCAGGGCCCAGAGCGGGTGGGGAAGGCGGTCGACGCGAAGCATGCGGGCAAGGGGCAGCAGGGGGCGTTAGGAACAACATCCAGGCGCGGAGCGGGTGGACAGGGGTCAAAGCAACGAAGAGGCCCCAGCGGCGCGGCGAAAGAGGCGGAGGCAGGAAAGGGGAGGACGGATATACGGGGAGACGGGGACGCGGGCTAGTACGGCGGCGTACGGCGTTGTACGGCGGAGGCCTGTATGACGGAGGGAGGAAGTGAGAAAATATGGGGCGTGAAGATGCGGGACAGGGGGGCAAGGCTAGCAGGCGAGGAGACTGGGGTACTGGGGGTGTGTGTGGCTCCTAGCTGGGGTACTGGAGGGCGGGTGGCTCCTGGCTGGGGTACTGGGGGTGTGTGGCTCCTGGCGTGTCTGCGGGGAGGTGCAGTGCGTTACGAGCCCCTCGCAGTCCTCAGCTTGGCGCGTTGGGTGCGGTTTGTGATGTGAGGAGCTCCAGAGATTGTGGGTCTCACAGGTGTCTTTGTTTCGGATTCTTTTCCGGGCACCGAAACCAGTCCTCGGCGCCCCGTGGCGTCCTATCCCGCCGCAGCGAGGCCAGCCGCCCCAACGACGATTCCAAGATCTACGCCTACCGGGTGGAGGAGGTGGAGGAGGGCTTCGAGACCATCTACCACGGCCTCCTGGGCGAGGTCAAGGACAAGATGTGGATGACGCCTGGAGGTGAGGCGGCGGCCAAGACCCGGATGGCGATATGGGATGGGATGCACATGGCCGTATACATGGGTGCCGGGTGGAGGCACTGGGCAACAGGGCGGCTCTCTTGCCGTCCTCGTCCCTCCACCCCGGGCCCCCTTCCACTTGCCCACGTCGTGCCACCGGGTCTTCTCACCACCCCTTTTATACCACGTACTCATATACCTGGCTTCATCCGGGTCTCGGCCGGCCCTTGCTCCCACGACCCCTCCCTCCACGCACCCGCCTCTGACGACGTCTGCGTTCGCCTGCCCCCTGCCCCCCGCTCTCCCTCCCATCCTCAGAGAAGTACCGAGTCACGGTACAGATGCGGTCGCCCTATATGGAGTACAACGCGATCCAGGTGCGGACCCGCAGCCCATCCGCGGCCCATGACACGGGGTCGTGTAATGGGGTTCAGACGGAAAGCACCTGGGGGGAGGAGGAGCTGGGCCTGGGCCTGGCCGTGTGTCAATATGGGTCGCAGGCTACGGCTCTGGCCCGCTGTCTCGCGGACTCCTAGCCGACCGGTTCCGATTCTCGCCGCTGGCCCACGTCCGCCGCCCACGTCCGCTGCCCACGTCCGCTGCCCACGTCCGCTGCCCACGTCCGCTGCCCACGTCCGCTGCCCACGTCCGCTGCCCACGTCCGCTGCCCACGTCCGCTGCCCACGTCCGCTGCCCACGTCCGCTGCCCACGTCCGCTGCACACGTCCGCTGCTCACGTCCGCTGCCCACGTCCGCTGCCCACGTCCGCTGCACACGTCCGCTGCTCACGTCCGCTGCCCACGTCCGCTGCCCACGTCCGCTGCCCACGTCCGCTGCACACGTCCGCCGCCCACGTCCGCTGCCCACGTCCGCTGCTCACGTCCGCTGCCCACGTCCGCTGCCCACGTCCGCTGCCCACGTCCGCTGCTCACGTCCGCCGCCCACGTCCGCTGCCCACGTCCGCTGCCCACGTCCGCTGCCCACGTCCGCTGCCCACGTCCGCTGCCCACGTCCGCTGCCCACGTCCGCTGGCCCACGTCCGCTGCTCACGTCCGCTGCCCACGTCCGCTGCTCACGTCCGCTGCTCACGTCCGCCGCCCACGTCCGCTGCCCACGTCCGCTGCCCACGTCCGCTGGCCCACGTCCGCTGCTGTTATGCCGCAGGTCCGCACCGCTAACTGGGAGCTGGAGCCGTTTGTGTTCTACGCCGTGAAGAAGGTGGTGATGCTGGTGGAGGTCCGCGAGAAGTACAACCAGGTGAGGCTCTCCTGCCTCCGCCCCGCCTGTCCTTAAACCCTGGATCCTCGCGTCTCGTTCCTGCCACGCTGACCTTTAAGTCCCCCACCCCCCACCCCTCCCAGTTCTCGCATCCACGGGTCTTGCTCGCAACCCCTCCCAGCTCCGTTTCTGTAACCCACCCCTCCCGGCCTGCCCTCCTGTCCGCAGCTGCCCATCCCCAACACCGAGGTGGTGGTGGAGGTCCGCGAGCCGCCCCAGGCGCCGCGGCCGCCGGTGGTGAAGCCCGAATGGTGCGAGGACCCGCAGGCGTACGCGCTGCGCATCCTTGACCAGCTGATCGACTACGTGGTGCAGGTGGGGCGGCGAGGCGGTCCCCTGCAGGACGTAGTCCTCAGCGAGGGAGGGGCTTGCCTGGGCGAGGGAGGGGCTTGCCTGGGCGAGGGAGGGGCTTGCCTGGGCGAGGGAGGGGCTTGCCTGGGCGAGGGAGGGGCTTGCCTGGGCGAGGGAGGGGCTTGCCTGGGCGAGGGAGGGGCTTGCCTGGGCGAGGGAGGGGCTTGCCTGGGCGAGGGAGGGGCTTGCCTGGGCGAGGGAGGGGTTTGCCTGGGCGAGGGAGGGGTTTGGCGGGGCGATAGAGGGGCTTGCCTGGGCGAGGGAGGGGCTTGCCTGGGCGAGGGAGGGGCTTGCCTGGGCGAGGGAGGGGCTTGCCTGGGCGAGGGAGGGGCTTGCCTGGGCGAGGGAGGGGCTTGCCTGGGCGAGGGAGGGGCTTGCCTGGGCGAGGGAGGGGCTTGCCTGGGCGAGGGAGGGGCTTGCCTGGGCGAGGGAGGGGCTTGCCTGGGCGAGGGAGGGGCTTGCCTGGGCGAGGGAGGGGTTTGCCTGGGCGAGGGAGGGGTTTGGCGGGGCGATAGAGGGGCTTGCCTGGGCGATGGAGGGGTTTGGCGGGGCGATGGAGGGGCTTGCCTGGGCGAGGGAGGGGCTTGCCTGGGCGAGGGAGGGGCTTGCCTGGGCGAGGGAGGGGCTTGCCTGGGCGAGGGAGGGGCTTGCCTGGGCGATGGAGGGGCTTGCCTGGGCGATGGAGGGGCTTGCCTGGGCGAGGGAGGGGCTTGCCTGGGCGAGGGAGGGGTTTGGCGGGGCGATGGAGGGGCTTGGCGGGGCGAGGGAGGGGTTTGGCGGGGCGATGGAGGGGTTTGGCCAAAACCTCTAAACCCTCCTCCTCCTCCCACCTGTTCCCCCCGCCCCTCTAAACCCTCCACGCAACCAACAGAACAACCGCGAGCGCGTGGCCGCGGACCACGGCGCCGTCACGACGCACCGCGGCTTCACCGACAGCGAGGGGCTGCTCACCTTCGAGATGCCGCCGGAGGCCAAGGTCTACCTGGTGAGCGGAGGCACGCGCAAGGGAACGGGGAGGGCTTGCAGCAGCGCGCGCCATGGACTGGAAGGGTTTTCCTTCCATCATGATGATGATGATGGAAGGATCCTTCCATTGTCCACGAAACCCTAAAAAACCCCACGCGAGCGTTTCGGTTGGGGGAAGACCTTGCTAACGCCATTCCGCCATTCTGCCTTGCTAACGCCATTCCGCCATTCTGCCCATTTGTGTATACCCCCCGACCCTGGATTCGCGGATTGTCTTTTACCCCCCGACCCTGTCCTGGCCCCTGCCAACCCACCTTGCACCCCTCCTTCCTTCCCCCTCCTCCTCCCCCTCCCCCCCTTCCCTCCCCCTCCCTTCCCCCCCCTCCCTTCCCTCCCCCTCCCTTCCCTGCTCCAGCGCGCGGTCAACTCCGCGGACTTTGAGGACTGCGAGTGCAGTCGCGAGGTGCAGCTGACCACCAACCAGGAGCAGTTCGTGGGCTTCCAGCTGGAGCGGATCACGCGGACCGCGGCGGTCGTGTTGGACAGCAGCACAAACGAGGGCGTGGCGGGATTCGAGCTGCGGGTAGGGGGGGTGCGGGTAGGGGGGGGGCGTGTGGCTCGTCGCCCGTCACGGCGCGGAACTACCGGCGTCTGCCGCCGTCATGTTTTGTATTGGGTATGGGAGAGGGTTGGCCCTCTCCCTTACCTTCGCAGCAATGCGTCTGCGGTCTTATACTGGCGCTCATACTGCGTGTGCAGGCGTACGACGTCACGGACTTCACCGACATGCCCCTGGACGGCACGCGCAAGGTGAGTTGGCACTCGGGCAGCCGGGGTGCTGGGCGGTGTGCCAGAGGTGGGGCCAGGCGGGGGGTTTGCATAGGGCAACGGCGGGGGGTCGGGGGCGGCGGCGGGGGTGCTGTGGATGAGGCCGCGCGGACAGAGCCCACTGCACCGTCACGGCCCTCAAGGCACCACAGTATCCGACGCCTCGCACCAAGCCCCCCTGGCTCTTGACTCCCAGACTCTCTTATCGCCGCACTCCTCTTACCGTGTCCGCTCCCCCGTGGTCCTGGCCGCTGTCGTACACAGATTCGTCACCTGCTGGACACCGACATGCTGGACGCCATCGACACCTCCCAGATGGAGCCCTTTGCGGTGGAGACCACGGGGCCGGACGGCGCGATCAACGCGCCCTTCTGCCGCCGCGCCGGCCGCGTGATCAAGGTGGAGGTCTCTCGCACCCCGCGCACGCACCACCTCCCGAGCCTCGTCATGGCGCGCGGCAAGAACTCCACCTACGTCGTCACGTACGACAGGCAGAGCGTGGTGTTCAAGGCGCCCCCGAGGCCGCGTGTTCAGGTGGGTGAGGTGCGGTGACACGGTTCACGGGGGAGGGGGGCATGTGTATGCGAGGGGGGGGGGAGGGGGAGGGGACCATGTGTATGGGAGGGGGAGGGGGAGAGGGGTACGTGTATGGGAGGGGGGAGGAGGGCATGTGCATGGGGGGGAAGGGGCCGTGCGTATGGGAGGGGGGGGGGAGCTGTCCAGGTGCTTATGGGGAAGCGATTGCTGCATGTGCCTCGCAGCGTACAGGACCGTTCGCGACTTGCCCTAACCAGCAACCGGCCAACCACCACCTACCCAACCGACTAACCGATCCCTCCCCGCCGCGGCTGCGGCCCTCTCCTGACGCAGGTCTCTTGCACGGACACGTGCACCTTCGAGGAGGTGTACGGCGTTCGCTTCCGCGTCATGGTCCGCCCCTTCGGGCCGCCGCCCACCGACCTGACGACGCCCAAGCGATCCCTCCGCGGCGGCGTCAGCCATGTCGGCAGCCGCCCCGGCAGCATCATCGGCTCGCTGCGCGCGCCCACGTCCGCCAGCGTCGGCGTGGACGCCATCCCCGAGGACGAGCTCGAGGGAGCTGTGGAGCTGCCGATTGACGGGTGGAGCTCGGGCAGCCCCGCTGCCAGCCGGCCGGCCAGCCGCAGCTCTGGCGGCGCGCAGCGGTCGCATCCCTCGGCCACGGTTGGCGTGGATGCCATGACGGGAGACGAGGCAGTCGGAGCGGAGGGCGAGGAATGGTTGGCGGAAGGCTCAGCCCCGGGCGGCAGCCGGGTGCCCAGCCGCGTGGGCAGCAGGGTCCCGAGCGTGGCCGGCAGCCGCCCCCCGAGCGTGGCCGGCAGCCATATGGCGAGCGTGGCGGCCTCTCACCGCACCCGCGGTTCAGCCATTGACCCCATTGCGGAGGCGGCGGCGGAGGTGGAAGGCGAGGCGTCGGAGGCGCTGGAGGCTCAGCAGGAGGCCGGCGGTGAGGGCCCCGGCAGCCGGGTCGCGAGCCGCAGCGGCAGCCGCGCCATCAGCGTCAGCGGCTCGCAGCGCACGCGCGCGTCCGCGGCCGATGCCGCCGCCGGCGCAACGCTGGAGGAGGGTGAGGGCGAGGTGGATGCGCAGGTGGGGGGCGGCAGCAAGGCAGCCAGCCAGGCTGGCAGCCGCCCCGCCAGCCAGGCCGGAAGCCGCCCCGCTAGCCAGGCTGGCAGCCGCGCCATGGCGGGCAGCGCCTCGCAGCGCTCCCGCGCGTCGGCGGCGGCTTCCGTCGCACTGGCGGACGGCGCGGAGGGTGAGGGTGTGGGTGTGGGTGCGGACGGCGCCGCGCCCTCGGCCCCTGGCTCCGCAGCCGGGGGGCGGCTGTCCCAGGAGTCCAGCTCCATCGGGCTGCTGCGCCAGCAGCACCGTGACACGCTGGCGGAGATCGACAAGCTGGAGCGCGGCTGGTCGGACCTGCAGGAGCAGTACGAGACGGACCAGAACGACGCGCTGGCCGCGCAGAAGACCCAGCTGGAGCTGCTGCTGAGCCAGCTCAAGACCATGATGATGATGCAGCAGGAGCGCCTGGAGACGCTCATGTCGGCGGAGCCGTCGCGGGCGGCGTCGTTGGCGGCGGCGCAGTCGCGCGCGGTGTCGGTGATGGACGAGCAGGTGACCCCACTGGAGCACCAGACCATCGAGGCGGGCGGCAGCCAGGCGGGCGGCAGCCACCACCACTCGGATCATGACGACGGCGCGCAGCGGCCCGAGGAGGACCAGTCTAGCGCCGCTCGCAGCAGGCGCAGCGCGCCCGGCTCGGCGCCCGGCTCTGTGCACGGCTCTGTTCACGGCTCGGTGCACGGCTCGGTGCAGCAGCAGCAGCAGCAGCAGCGCACCGTGACGCTGCAGCTTCCGGAGGAGATCCCGTCGGCGGTCCACGCGGACGGCGGCCTGACCCCCCCTGCGGTCATCAGCAGCACCTCGCTGCGCAACCGCCTGCGCGATCCCGCCTCCGGCGGCGGCATCTTCGGCGGCGGCTTCAGCAGCGTGTTCGGCGTGTTCGGGGGCGGCGTGGGCCGCCTGCTGGGTCGCGGCCGGCCTGACGGGGACGAGGAGGAGGACGAGGAGGAGACGATGCGCAAGCTGCGCCTGGCGGAGGAGGAGATGATGGCGGTGTTCAACCCCGCGCCCGAGGAGCAGGACCCATGGGGGCGCATCATCTGGGACAGCGTCACCGGCATGGAGGAGAACGAAGACCTCATCCTAGATGCCGGTAAGGCTCGCATGCCCACCGCAGCCCTGCCTGTCTGTTGATGCCCGCCAGCAGCGCATCAAACGGCAAACGGTCACGCCCGGCTGTCCCCGCGAGCTTGGTTTCCGCTCTCCCGCGCATGGTCCCGGGCGGCGAGGACTTCAAATGATTCCCTGCCCGCACTGACCCGGTCTGCACAAAAATCATCAGTCATGGCTTAACTACGTCGAGCTCGAGCTACTAAGTGAAAACTTGTTTAGGTTTTTACCAAACTCGCCCCCCAACGTCGCCCCTCCTCGATGCCTGTCTGCCTCCCTCCTTCGCTGCTGCAGACTGCGAGGTCGCCGTACAGATCTTCCCGGCCTGGCCGTACGACTCGCGCAGCCAGATGCTCAAGGGCCGCTGCGTGGGCCACGTGGGCCCGCCCGAGTTCCGCTTCTACCTGCCCCGCGACGGCAACGCGTTCCGCTTCTGGCTGGACCGCGACAACGCGCTGCCCGGCTTCTGGGATGAGGACGTGAGTGGACCCCGCCAAATCCGATTGCCAGCCGGGAGGAAAGGACGATCACACAGCCCATCGGCCCCGGTTCGGGTGCCACTTGCGCACCACAGCCCATCTTGCTTCTACTGGATTCAATGACCCCCGGGTCGCCACGCCGCCGCCGCCTGTGTCCACCACGCCTGTCCTGTTTCCCTGCTGCCTTGGACGGTTGAACGCGGTGCGCATGCACTACGCACGCCTTGGTCGCTATTCTCCAACGCCCCGCCCGTGTCGTCACCCCTTCCTCCTCCTCCCCTACCCCAACCCCATCCCGCTCCCGGGTCCTTATGCCCCCCTCCCCCGCTCCCTCCCTCCCTCCGCAGTGCGCTGCGCAGCTGCCGTTCCACTCGCTGGCTCGGCTGCAGCCCATGGCGCCCTCACACCGCCTGCTATCCAAGCCCCACCCCGAGATGAAGCTGCTGCGCCCGGCGGCGTACGACCCCGTCGTCAAGGAGGACGGTGAGGAAGGAGCGACCGGCGACGGCACGGACAGCACCCGACCAAGACACGAGTGGGTGCCACGGCTGCAGCTCTACAACTACGGCAACAGCATTGCCGGCGCCGGCGCGTCCGGTATGGCTGGCGCCGCAGGCGGCCGCCTGGCCTTCGCCCACGGCTGCGTCGGCGGCCCCGGCTTCATCGGCGGCGCGCCTGGCGTCCCCGGCGCCGGCGGCTTCGACAGCTTCCTCGGCGGTGCCGCCGGCGGCTTCGATAACGCCGGCTACGAGGTGGAGACCGTCCTGCCGGACGGCTCCCGAGTCCTGCACCGCACCATGTCGGCTGTGCAGTTCGACCCCAACGACAACAGCGAGGACATCAACGACCTGGCCTGGCAGCAGCTCCGCCTCTCCGACGCGTCGTACCTGCCTCTGGAGCGCACCCGCCTGCTGCAGTTCCTCACCCGCTGGGGCTCCTTCCCGCATGTCGCGGGCGGGCACTGCAAGGCGTGCAGCGGCCAGGAGAGGCCGGCAGACACCAATCCGCTGCTGCTGGCGGAGTCGCCGCCCACGCCTCGCTTCCGCGGAGACGTGCCGCAGGTCGGCTTCGGCGTGGGCTTCAGCGCGGCGTCGGGCTGGTCTCGGAGCGGCGCCGCCACCGGCGGCGGCGAGGACCCGTCGGGCCGCCTGGCGGGCGGCCCCTCCATCGACGGCGCGCCGTTCGCGGTGCGCGGCGTGGGAGGTCTCCTGTTCAAGTCCCGCATGATGCCGAAGCACGAGCTGTCGGCGCAGTGGGTGTTCGACAGCCGGCCGCCGCCGCGGCCCGAGGTGCCGGCGGTGCGGCGCTACGTGCCGGACAGGTTCTCGCGCACGCACACGATCATGAACAACGCGGAGGCCGTGTACTGCAAGTACGTGTGCGGCTGGGGTGGGGGGGACAGCCGGGAGCTCCGTGGAAAGAAGGCGTGTATAGGAGGAAGCGAGGACATTCCTAGGGGCCGCGGTGGTTTCGTTCGAAAGCGGCCCGGTCGTATGCCCGGTCGTGGGTGGCTAGACGGGTGAGGCGGGTGTTCCTCTGAATCAGCGGCGCAGGTGCCGTTGCTACCGGCTAGGCATAATAGGCAATTTATTTCCTTGGGCGCTGATGGCGCTGATGCGATTTCATACCGACTGGAAGTTCATTCCTTGGGGTCTGTTGCTGCTGCTGCCGCTGCTGCCGCGCCTGTGCCACACGCGCAGGTCTCCCTTCTTCACCTGGTGGCTTCCCAACGGCGGCGGCGTGCACGTGACCATGTCCGACGGCCTCTACCGCGAGCTCATCCCGCTGGTGGACTCGGTGGCGGTCAGCTTGGAGTACATGGAGCAGCACCTGGACAAGGTGCGGAGGGCGGGGATTTCGAGGAAGACCCGTGGATGCGAGGCAAAACCGTTTAGAACAGACATCTTAAGATGCATGCGGAGGGCGGGGGGGGGTTGGGCAAGAGGGAAACCCGTGTACGAAGAAAAAACCGGGGCGGAGGGCGGGTGGGCTGTGGCGCGCGAAAGGCTGCTCGGAGTTGCTGGGGGCCCGGCCCACAGTGGGTCGCACCTCAGTGGACGCACCACACAGCGCATGAGGCACTACGGCATGCAAGGGCTGCCGTGGACGTAGGGGATTGCGCGCGCTGAGGGAACCGTGGGCGTGCTGCGGACTTCGGACACTGCCGTCCGCCCTCTTACTCGCGCCGTCCCTCCGCTCCCCTGCCCTCCCCTCCCCCGTGAGTTAGTTTTCCCCCTCTGTTTCCTATGGTGTCTTGTAACCGGGTCTCCTCGCTCCTCCCCTCCGCTCCCTGGTCTTGTCTTTGCTGGGTCCGCAGGTTCGCCTGCTGAACGAGGGCCGCTGCCAGCAGGGCCGCTTCCTGCTGGGGCACCAGGTGGTCGACTCGTTCTGCGGCGGAGTGTTCATCATCGACGTGTCCACCGCGCAGCCCTTCTCGGGGGTCAGGTGGGCGCAGGGAGCAGGCTAGGCTGGGCAGGGCAGGACTTGCGCACTTGACAACGCTGGCTACACGTACGAAAGTGCCGTACAAACGTCTAACCCCACACGCCCATCCCTCTCCCTTCCCGGCTAGTTTTTGCCCCCCATTTCCTCATGTCGTGTAACCGGGTCTTATCCCCGCACCCGCAACCCCGCAACCCCGCCCCTTCGCCCCTCAGCTTCATCCTGGAGCAGCTGTCCAAGATGTTCGACTACTGGGCGTCCGAGACGCCGATGGGCGCCCCGCGGCCCCGCTTCAACATCCTGCTGTGCAGCCGCGAAGTGATCGAGTGCTGGCGCTCCTCGCTGGGCACTGTGACGCACAACCTGGGAACGCGGCTGCTGCCCTGGTACGTACGGCATCGTACGGCGTCGTACACAGTCGTATACCTGTAGGGTTTCGAGGTGGCCCTGGGCTAGGCACGCCTGTTTTTCCAAGGTTGTGTGCGATGCGTGTATAACACGGCGGCGTGTGCGGCCGCCTGCTGTGGTAGATGCAAGGAATCGCTTACATACGCTGCTGTGTTTGCTGGCGTTGAGGCGTGGATCGCTCTAACGTCGAACCGGTGCCGTGGTGTGCAGGTACGAGGACATCAAGTACAAGATGCCCACCGCCCCCGGCTTCAACATGGTCAAGGTGCGCCGCGGGTCGGCACTGGGGACGGTCTTGGCCCTTGCCCCACCTCCTTCTCATCCACCATGCCTCGTCCCTCGCCGCTTCCCTCCCCACTGCCGCGTGTCCAGCCCCTCGGCAATCCTCCATACCCGCCCCCCAAGTCCGATGAAACCCAAACCCGTACGCTTGCCTCACTTTTCCTGTACCCCCCTCCCGCCCCAACGCCATGCGCCAACTATCCTGTCCTTTTCGCGTCAACGGTTTTCACGTCACCCTCCCGCCGCCCCCAAACCCCTCCCCCCCAACCCACGCCAGGCTCTCCGCACCGCCGGCACCATGGCCAAGAGCGAGGCGCCCATCTTCCTGCTGTGCGGCGGCCTGGTGGAATCGCCGCTCAACACGCCCTCCGAGATGTCCAAGGTGCTTTACGAGATGCAGCTGGCGTGCCTCAACTCTCAGGTAAGGCCCCTCTGAACACGGACCGTGCCGTACGCCAGGCGGCAGGGCCAGATCTGCGGTTCGCGGTTTTTCAAGTCGAGGTTGGGGTGCGGTAGCTTTCAGGGTGATGGGGCAGGAGCCAAACACCGGACCCCCCCTGCCGCCCGTTTCTGGTCACCCCCTCAGGCGCCCATGCAGCCCGTGGTTGCCATCGAGCTGTTCCCCATGCCGCAAGCTCGCATGGAGAGCACCGCCCGCGTCAAGACCACGGGGCCGGGCGAGGAGGAGGCGCTGGAGAAGCGGTCCATGCCGGTGCGGCTGGGAGACGAGGACGCGTCGACGGTGGTGTCCGTGGAAGAGGCGGCGGCGATGGGGTCCAACATCTTCTCGCTGCTGGTGGTGAGTGCCGTCGTGTCGACGCGAGGGTGCACCGCGCACCCGGCGTGCGGCTCAGTGCGCCGAGGACCGCGCCCACGGCACCGCATGTCATACCCGCAGCACGCGGAGCACGCGGAGCAGCATCCGCAGCACGCGGCGTTTCGTTTGCCTGCAACGAACGCCGCCTGCATCGTCTTAACGCCGCCTCTCATCGTCGCCAAACCGTCCGTCTCCCGCCGCTGTGATCTTGCGAGATCCCCCAAACGGACGCATACGTGTACCCTTAACTCCGCGCCACCCACCTCACCCCGCCCCGCCCCGCCCCGCCCCGCCGCTGCACGGCGTTCCAACGCTGCAGGAGTCCCTGAGCGCCAGCCGCATCCGGCTGCTGGAGGTCTTCCGCGAGGTGGACAAGGACGGGGACCACGCGCTCGACTGGCAGCAGCTGTACCGCCTGGTGCTGCGGCTGGTGCCTGACGCCACCCCCGCGCACGTGCGCTACGTGCAGCTGCTGCTCGACTGCACGGGCGACAACCTCGTGCGCTACAAGGTGAGGCGGCAGAGGGGGTGAGGAAAGCCCGTGGACTGAGGAAGCCGATCAGGGAACCGAGCTTGGTACGCACAGGGGGGGTTCGCGGAAAGCCCGTGGACTGAGGAAGCCGCTCAGGATACTGATCTTGGTGTACACAGACGGAGGAGGGCCGCCGCGCCGTGTGCCGCAAGGCTCTTGTGCCACCGCTGTCACGCCACCTGGGGTAGGCGCTGGCGCTGTCCCCGCGACGCCTCCGTACCCGTACCTGCCTATGTCGGCGACCGCACGTGCTGAATGTCCGTCGGTTGTCGCGCGCCCTTTGCTCTGGCGGTGATTCCGCAGGACCTGGCTGCGGCTATGCGCGCGTGCGGCCGCGGCGGTATCACCGTATCGCTGCGCGACAAGCTGGAGGTGCAGCTGGTGCTGCACAAGATGGCCATCACGATGCTGCTGGGCAAGGTAGGGGAGGAGGGAGCAGGGTGTGTGTGTGTGTGGCGGGAGTGATGCGAGGGAAAGGGAAAAGGAAGGGGATGAGTGTGTTGCAGTTCTATCCCCAGCAGCAAGGGCATTACACAATGAGCCGCTTGGAGAGTTTTCGAAAGTTCGAGACACTGCAGTCGTGTGGTCATCTTCGCTGACGCGGTCGCCGCCGTGACTGGGCCCTACAGATCACGCCGAGCGAGATGTTTTCACGGTACGACAACGACCAGGACGGGTTCTGGAGCGAGAAGGAGCTGTCGGCGATGCTCAAGGTAGGCCTCGGGGCGGTGCTGATTGTGACGGGGGGCCCACCCAGGCAGCCGCGGGCCTATTCGACAGCGCCAAGCTTGCATGCCATCAAACACGCCGCCGCCGTCGCCAGCTACCGGCCCTGTAGCGCCGCCCCTTCCTGCACGCGCTAAACAGTCTGGTTTCCCGCGCCCGCCCCCGCCCCCGCCTCCTCGCCCTTTGCTACCGCAGGACCTGTTCCCCGGCCTGAGGCCCGCGGAGCACCAGTTGCTGTTCGATGCCTGGAAGGTGAGCTGAAGCTGCGGTGGGGCTATTGCCGTGTACGAGCTTGAAGCGCAGGGCAGCCAAAGGAGTTGGCCAGGGCAGCAGGGCAGCCAAAGGAGTTGGCCAGGGCAGCAGGGCAGCCAAAGGAGTTGGCCAGGGCAGCAGGGCAGCCAAAGGGGTTGGCCAGGGGTGCATCTGCACGTCTTTCTGTCGGCGATAGCGGACCTGTCCGGTAGCTCCAGCGTATATTGCATCACCTGGAAGTTGACACAAAACTCCTTGCCCTCGTCGTAAAGTTGCCCTCATTATATGTCCGCTGCCCTCATTCTCAAGTTGCTTGTTGCTTGTTGCGCTCGGTGCCTTGGTCGTGCAGGGCGTCGACAAGAACCAGGACGGCCGCATCAGCCTGGACGAGTTCACCCGCGCCTTCAGCAGCGGCGGCGTCCCCGGGCTGCCCGGCAGCAGCATCCTGTCGCACCCCGACCAGATCCAGCGCATGAAGGAGGCCGGAGAGCTGGACGACTTCACGGTGCGAGCTGCTAGCGACCTGGGTCCGCAGCTCCTAGCCACAGGGCGCACTATGAACCACGTGCCCCTCTCCTCCTTGACTACGCTAATCACAATGCCTCCACCGCCATTCCGTCGCCTTGTGTCGTGGTACCAAACCATCCGACCAGCCCGCCTCATCAGCCACCGACCCCGTCTTCGCCCGCCGGCCCCGCCCGCCCTGTTGCCCTGCTGCAGATCATGGCTATGAAGGCCACGGAGGAGAACAAGCGGCTGGACCGCGTCCGCGCCGTGGGCTTTCCGCTGAGCGAGACGCTGGTGCGGGTGGCGGGAGCTACGCGCGGTGTGCACCGCCGCCTGGACCTGGGCCGCGCGCGCGCCTTCGCGGACCGCATCGACCTGAAGCCGCTTGAGAGCGTGCGCGATGCACTCAACGCCAACCTCCAACAGCTGGTTGCGTTTGAGAAGGTGAGCAGAGGAGGGCAAGGAGCAGGAAGGGGGCTGGAGCGGGGCGGAACATACCCATGTGTTGATGTTGACTTTGTTAGGGATTACGGGTATGCCTTGTTACCAAGGGCTGGAACTGGGCGGGACATACATATGTGTTGATGTTGTCTTTGTTAGGGGTTACCGGTGTGACTTGTTACCAAGTGCCCTAGGAGCGTCGGATGACGCACTCGTGCCTGCGGTCGCGAGTCCGTACGGCATCCTGGCCGACCCTGGAGCCGGCGCCCTAGCACTGGGGTGCAGTGCGCCCAGCCTGCACGTGGGCGCACGTGCCCGCTGTCCGAGACCACCACCGCTCGTCCCACCTCAACATTCCCCCCCCCGCGCGCCTCACCCTCACCCTCCGGGACGCAGGCGTACGGCAAGCAGCTGACGTACGAGTACCACCACGGGAAAGCCATCCGCAGCGGCCGCGCCGGCGGCAGCCTCACCGCCGACCCGCCCTCCCCCGCCTCTTCCTCCTGCCGCCTCACGCGCCCCTCCACCAGCGCGCGAGTGCGTGTCAGCCGCAACGACACCGGCGGCAGCGCCTCGCCCTTCGGCGCGCCCGGCGGCGCCTCCGCCGCCGCCGCGGCCTCCGGCTCCCCCAACCAGGGCGGCCGCAGCACCTCCCCCGTGTCGCCCATCCGCTCCCGCAGCGCGGCCCGCTCGCGGCCGGCGTCCAGGCCTCGCTCCGCGATGCCCTCCGCTTCGGTGTCTGTGGTGGGAGCCACCAGCAGGCCCGCCAGCGCCATGGCTGGCGCCCTCGGCAGCACCCGCCCCGGCTCCGCTCGGTCCGGGTCGCGGCCGGGGTCTGCGTCGAAGATCCGGCCGCCGCCGGTGGCGGCGTGGGTGGCGTCCGCAAGCATCTCCGATGACCCCCACCTGCGGAAGCTGGCGGCTCGCGAGTCGATCGACCACGACAGCAACGCCGGCGGCGGCGGCACCACGTTGCCGCTCGTCAAGGAGAGCAGCAACAGCGGGAGCCAGCCCTGGAACACGGCACCCGGCGCCAGCCTGAGCCGGGAGATGTCACACCGGAGCAGCCTGCTGGCGGGGCTGGCGACGGGAGAGAGCGGCGCCGTTGGGGACGGCGACCCCCGCCTGTCGAGCAGGCAGGAGTACCGCCCGCCGTCGGAGCGCTCATCGCAGCGGCCGCGTGGATCGTACGGCAGCCGGACGCCGTCGCAAGGTCCGTCGGCGGAGCCTAGCGGAGCCAGTATTGGCATCGGCGGCGGCGGTGGCAGTGGCGGTGGCGGCGGCGGTGGCGGTGGAGATGGCGGCAGTGTTGCCGGGGAGGGCAGTGCGGCGGCGGAGAGCACTGGCGGCGGTGGCGGCGGCGGCAGCGAGGGGTCGCGGCCGTCCAGCGCGCCATTGAGGCGGCGCGGCAGCGGTACGGCGGCGGCTGAGTCGGTCAGCGCCAGCGTCCATATGCCCCCGCTGGCCTTCAGCCGGCTGCCCTCTGCTTCTTCGGTGCGCAAGTCGCTGCCGCTCAAGACGGCGACGCTGGGCTTTGAGGGCTACGAGATGGATGCCGTGAGCGCCTCGGGGCTGCCATTCCTCTCCCCTGACCCCAACGTCGAGCCGGTCTCCGGCCACAACAGCCGGCCGATGTCTGCAAGCCGGCGGTCAGTGAACACCGCCGGGTCACGACTGGAGTCGCAAACTAGCCGCGGCTCGGGTTGGATGTGAGGGGGAGATGCGTCTGTCGTTTCCTTTTCGAGTCGGGAGGAGGATGCATGGCGAGCGGCGGCGTAGAAGAATGGGGGGCGGGATTTGCGGGGCAGGCCGGCGGCAGCTGCCGCGTTGGAACCTGTTATGCGACGAGGCGTAGAAGTGATGCCTTCGGTTGTGTGTGATTCTGGCAGAGATGCAATTGGGTATGCGCGTGTGTGTGCGTGTGTGCGGGGGGAGGTGCGCGTGTGGTACGGTGTGATTTTGCGAGTGCACTGTTTCAAGGGCACTCGGGGGGGTTGGGGTTTCGGGGTGGGGTGGCCGCGCCGCACTGGTGCAGGTCTCATGCAAGAGTGGGTGGGGGGTTGTACAGCGCAGCCTCGATCCAAAGCCGTGAAGGTCCGGAGAGAAAGGCTCGTCCGCATGTGCAGCTGCCTTGCAAATGACTCGAAACTGTCGCATGACCTGTGCTATTGAATAGTATCGCCGTATTTCCTGGCGAGCTCAGATGTACTCGTTGATCGCAGCCTGGTGACAAGACGATACTGTATCCACTATTTGCAGGCATTGTCTAATTAGAGTTTGTCCTTAACATGGGACATCATCTGCACACTTTGCGTTCCCAAGTAGTACCGGTAGTCAACATGTCCTCCGTCTACTAGCTTGTGCGTCGAGTAATTGCTATTGCATCGTAATATTTGTAAATGAATACTAAGGGATGTAACTAAAGAGCGTGGCTCCCTGGCTTGTCATAGTTCGCTTCCTGCACGTCGGCTAAAGTAACCGCTACGCACTGCGTATACCATAGGCCTTGACTGATGTCTCTTACAGACAGCGACGATGATGTTGAGCCGGGTTCAAGCACGGATTCTTTGCTTAGAAGAATTGGTCGTCGACAACTCGGCGATACTGCTGTTGGCCAACGGGGAAGAAAGGTGCGGAGGAGAGACACGCGAGGTAGTATATCGCCTTCACGATATCAAAGCAGCCATCTTGTGCCCCGTTCAGGACATATACTCCATTGACCCCAACAGCCTTGAGGCGCAACTCCTTGGAGCCGGCGTAACATCACCTTTCAATACGTGGCAATTTGAAGAGACCCTTAGACAACAAGCATCCTCGGCCGTGGACCGGCGGCACCATGGTGCGCCAATTGCGCGTACATGCGCTTGGGTAACCGTCATATTGACACTCGCGCTGCCACATCCCCAAACCTTGTGTTATTATGATCTTCGCGGGTCTGCACACATGACGGGAGAGCCTGAGTCGGACGTGCCCATGTCGGGGTTACAGCAGCAGTTGGGGTGGCACCGAAGTGATCAGCACTGCCTGTCGCAAAGGCTCATTTTACCGCCCTTTCCAAATGGAGTTCTTTTGCCTTCTGCACGGAGAGCCAGGAAGTGGCCCACCGGGAATTCACACACCCACGAGGGTATCCACCGGTAGTCCTCACGCCGCCTGGGATCACCGGGAATTGAGCCCCATGGATCATCCCAGGTGGCGGAGGGCGGTGCAGGTGCTGATGCTGGCGCATCTCTTTGCGCCAGTCGCGGCCTTACAATGCGTGTCCTACCCCGAGCCACGTGCCGCCACGCACGCGCACACATTTCGCGGCTTTCGCATTAGACTTTTAGAGCGCACCCACACACCCTCCGCCCGCACCGCCGCACCGCACAGCACCGCTTGCCGGCCTCCCGCCACCCCCGCTCCCGCCGATGCCGTGTCACAAAGTCCCGCTAACGGTGCGGCGCTGGCGTTCACTGACGCACTCCGCTGGCCCTCCCGGCAGAGATCGAGGCGTTCGAGCAGGCGCTCCACGGAGCACTGGCGGAGGTGCAGCGGGTGCGCGTCGGCGAGGAGGCCCGCCTGGCAGACCGGGTGCAGGACTCCACCCGCCGCTTCCACCAGCAGCTGGAGGCGCTGCAGCAGCAGTTCCTGACGGAGGTGGGTTCGGCGCATGCGGCAGCGACCGGTGCAGTTTGAGCCTGAAAGGTAGCGGCAGGACGGCAGTGCCGTCCCGGCTGACGACGCCGGGTCGCGTGCGGGTTGTTGCACACCGCTGAGCCGCGACGCTACACGGACTCGAACCGGGGACCGGGCGAGGGCAGCGCGGTCCGACGCGCGCGCGTGCGTGTGGAAAAGCAAACTCTGAGGGGGTGAGAGCGGGAGGCGGGGAGCGAGAGGCGGGGAGCGGGAGGCGGGGGGCGAGGGGCGGGGAGCGGGAGGGGTGAAGGCGCCTGAAGAGCACTGCGCAGGCTGCGGCCAGCTGACAAGGGGGATGCGGCGTTTGCGTGTTGTGCTCTTACGTGTCATGCTGTGTACCAACGGGCGACTCACACCCCTCGCTGGAGGGGGCGGGAGGCGGGAGGGAGGGAAGGGGGGACGGGAAGGGAGGAGCGTCCTTGTGCCCCGCGCGGATGCGCGAACCGAATGCTCGTACGCGCTGATGCCTGCCCGGGCCCTGAGCCGCTTCCGCTTCCTCTACCAGTCCCACCTCTGTCGCTTCCCCTGCCGATTTCCCCGCTTGCCCCGATGCCGTTTTTCGCGATGAGCGTTCTTCAGCGCGGCCCCTCCCAAACCACTCCCAAACCAGCTCCCAAACCAGCTCCCAAACCAGCTCCCAAACCAGCTCCCAAACCAGCTCCCAAGCCAACACACGCGCTGTGTCCCCGCGTGCTCTATGCCGTCGCCATGATGCCCTCGTCCCCAGGTGGAGAAGCTGAAGCGTCAGACGGTTTCGGAGCTCCACAAGCAGCGAGCCCAGAGTGAGGCCACCATCGCGGCCCGGGTGCGGGCGCTGCAGGGGGAGCTGCGCCACGAGCGACCCGCGGGTCTGTCGGGGCCACCGCCTCCACCGCGGCCGCGGGACAGCAGCCCGGGCCACGGCTTTGGCAGCGGGCGGCTGCACACCAGCACCCGCATGCGGTGGGTTGCCTTTGCGTCCCTCGTCCTTCCGACCCGCCCAAATAGGCGCTTGATAGAGAGGGGGCTGAGTACGCGCGGGGCACGTGCTTCGTGTGTTTCAATCTGATTGTTAAGGGCAGTGGGGCAAGGGGAGGTGAGGGGCTGCTGGGGCACGATGGGGCAAGGGGAGGTGAAGGGCTGCTGGGGTGCGGACCCACTCGGGGCTGCATGTGAGCCAGGCAGGGGGCCCGCTGAGATTGGGAGCGCTGCCAGACGGGAGCGGGTGGAGAAGGGGGGTATCAGCGGAGGCGCCCCCCATGATAAATAGGCGGGAGGTGGCGCTGAGACGGGGACGGTCCGGAGTCGTCGGATCGGAGCAGCGTGGGAACCCGCGTTTTTGTCATTTGTGACGAAGCAACCGAGAGTCTAATAGGAGATGCTGTACGGAAGGCATGGAAACATTGTCTGCTAGGGGGATAACGCACAGGATGAGGTGGAGGTGCGGGCGGTGACGGTGATCTCGGGTTCGCCGTCACCGCCGTCACCGCTCGGCGCCGCCGCCCTGGCATCGCTCCGGCGCCCTCAGCCCGCTCCCTCCCCTTACGTGCCGCGCCACGGATTTTTTCTGCACCACCACCACCACCGCCAACGCCATCAACCCCACCCATCTCGCCCCAACCCAGTTCTCCAGCATGCATCTCAAAATGTCTGTTCGAAACGGTTTTTTCGGGCATCCACGGGTCTTCCTCGAACCCATCTCGCCCCTCCGCCTGTCTCGGCAGGAGCGCCCCCGCCGCCCGGGCACTCAACGGCAGCCCGGCGGCGGCTGCCAGCCCCAACCCCCGGGGGGCCAACGCCAACGGGCGGGAGCCCCTCTGGTGACCACGGGCGGGAGACCCTCTGGTGACCACCGGCTCCGATAGCAGCTGGCTGGATCAGACAACGGGGGCGGGGAGGGCAGCTGCGTGCGGCGATAGTGGAATAATGACGATCGTGACGTAAGCGGGTGTTTCCTCTTGATGCCCAGCCCAGGAGGAAAAGATGTCCCTTCGTGATGTCCGGCCCAGGAGGAAAACATGGGCGGTGACACGTGGTCCCGTGTTGGTGTTGTGTGGTGACGCGCGAGTAGTTGGGTGGCAGGAAGAGCCGCGGAGAGCCGCCTGGGGGTGACCAGGCCCTGAGGGTGTGGTTGGTGGTTGTTTGGGGAGCAGGGGGAGAATGTTGGAGCAGAGATGCTCCTGCTGGGCCGACTATGGACAAGAGCTTCAGGCGCCCCTCGGCACGGTTGGTGCTTATTGCGGTTGGGGGCTTGGCGGCGTTGTCGTCGGAAGGGGAGGTTGAAGCGGGAAAGAGTGTCAGCACGGCTCTGGGAAGGTGGGAAGGGATGTGTGTGTGTATGTCTATTTCTAAGCGGCGGCACCCCGAGAATACGGCTCCTGCGTGTCAGTCCGTCCTGGCGATCAACAATCAGTGGGGGTTGGGGTTAGGGTTGTTCGAATACGCGATGGAGGGCAGCAGGGGTGGAGCCGTGGAGGAGACGGACAACGGGGCGGTGGGGGGGGTGGCGGGGGGCAGCGAGGCGAAGGGCATTCGCCCAGTGAGGGGCCATCACCGCCGCATGGCACTGCTGCTCGAGAGGGAGGTGCCCAGGGGGCGCGAGGTGCCAGAGCCGCTCAGAAGGGTGGGGTGATGGATGGAGGAGGTTGCAATTGTGGGGTTGAAACCGGGTGGGCACCATTTTGTGGTACCGAGGCACGCCAGTGCTGGTCTTGTGTACACCGCTCGCTCGCACAACTGTTGTTGTTGTAATTGTTACAGTGGGCTCCTGTTGTCGGTTGATGAAGCACGAGGATGACGCGGCGGCCAACTGCCAGCGCCCGCACTGAGTAGGGGGGTGCTCCCGCAAGCCGGGGGCCAAGTCCAAGGACGCCTAAGGATTGCCTGGAGTGGTCGCGGGGGAGTCCCTCGATGTCGACTTCCAGTTCGGCGCAATCGCTGTAACAAACCCACGTCGTCACATCCACCCGAGGCGCCACTCGGAGGCTTCGAAGCCATCCTGCAGTACGGCACTGTGCATCCCCTGCGCTCCGGAACCGCCCTCACCGACGCCCTCCACCGGCAGCCCCTCCACCCCCGCCCTTCTCGTCGCTGCCTCGGGGCGGACGACGGCTCCGAGACCTTGGTCGCCTGCTGGTTCCAACAGCTCGTCACGGTGATGGTGGTACCCCTTCTGTTCCTCCCTCGCCTCCTGTGCGTATCCAGGAGCCCCGTTCAAACTTCAAAGGCCTCAGGTCTCTCAGTGGACCCTCTCAGACAGGGCTCCGAAGGCCTCAGGCCTCTCGGTCAGCCCTCCCAGAGCCAACACCGGCTGCAACCCCATGTAACCTTCGCACCAAAAACCCCAAAATACCGCGGTGTCCTTGGCGCCCAAGTAAACCAAACCCCACATGGGCGTCCCACTGTAACAACTGCCACTACCTGGGCGCTTGTTTGGAGCAGCCAAGCGCCGAAATCAAGCTGCTGGCGGTGCGTGCACGATGAGCCCCGGTAGCGTGCCGCTTCTGCATCTCGCGCGCGCGCCGCAGATGACGAAGTGCTGCTGGCCATCACCAGCGCTTGCCCGCGCTGCGTAGTAGCAGGGCATTCGAAGCCAGCAAGCGCACCGCTTAGGACCAGTAAGATCGGACCGCGACCTGGGAACTCTACCTGGGAAGGACGTGGGTCGTGTCACCTCGAGCAGGCACCCGCCGGCCGTTCTCCGGCCAGGCGCGAGTTGCGACTGGTACGTAGGGGCCCAGCGATGTCGATAAAGTCGTCACTTATCGCACCGAGCGATACCCGGTGCGTCTCCAAATGCACGGAAGGTAACTGCTAGCCGCCTCGAGGCACGGCAAGTAAGACCGCAGGAAGCGAACGAGGAGAGAAATGGCCAACGGCGGGTGGCTGAGCGCGCAGCGCTGAGTCGCGCCGCCGATGTATAGCGGAAGTAAATTGATGCTGTTCTTTGCGGTGAACCAACGAAGTTCCGTGACCTGGACGGCTATCGTTTCCTTTACCTAAGGTGCGCTTCGCTCGGGGTTCCATGGTTTCTTCAGACGTCGTTAGATGATTTTTCCGTTTTCTGCGCTCGCCCGGGAGCTGTCAAGCAAGCCTGCACTGATTACCTGTGGGCTGCAGTCTACTGGGAGTTGCACGGCGGATCGGCTGCTGGATGGGATGCGGAAACCGGCAGCAGACCACGGCACCGAACGGCCCGCCGTCACACCCTTGCGCTGTTGGACTTCGCTCGACCTTCGTCGGCGACGCGTCTGGGGATGCAGACCTTTCTAATCCTACTATTTTGGGCTGCGCAACGCATTGTTTACTGTCAGTCCATCCTCACCAATCCTCAGTCCGTCACTCTAGGAGCTAGCCTTGGAAAGATGCATTATTAATATCTATCATCACCGTACGCTCTTCCGCCTCGGTGTTGTATTCCGGTACCAGTTAGGCCTGTCAGTCTCCCTTGCCTACTCACTGCTTACTTCCTCTTACTTATCCTTACTTCACTTAACCTTACTTACTCTTGCCGACCGGAGTCTTATCTGGCCGTAACTAACTTAACTGCATCTTGCTTGTGGTTCGACGTTACTGAACGTCGACCCACGGGGCTTCGCACCTTTGCGTCGCCGTGACACTGGTCGCTGGTAGAAGTCTCCTTGACTTCCGTCTTACTTGTCTATCGGTTGATACCTAGCGGTCTTCGCCTGTCGCTGATTGTAGCGGGTTCGCCGGTCGTGCTGTACGACCGCCCGCCAGCGGAGCCCTTCGCTCTAGCTTGGCACTTCGCCCAACCGGTAGTTATCTCTACCACCCCTAAAGGACTGGTGGTACAATACTCGGATTAGATGTCCAGCGTCGCTAAAGCGCCTCAGATCACATGCCCTAATACTTCCCGCTGTCCCATCCATGTAGCTCTCCTGAACTCCTGACAATTGCTTGCAAGCCAATGGGCTGCTGCGCCTGTCCATCTCCGCGCCTGCCTGCTGGACGATGAGCCGGCACCTTGCCGGCCATTGAAAGGCAACCATGATTGCTGCTGGGAGGATTTACAAAATAAATTCAGGTGTCTTGTGCGTTCATGGGGCGCGATCACCATACATGTACACCACCACGAGGAAAGCCGATCGACGGTGAACTGCTTGCTTGTCTGGTCAGTGTCGTCTCGTTCAGCAACTTAGTCGCCCGCCGCAAAATCTACCAGGTCCCTCCCCCGTGCAGTCCTCGGCACGTTACCGGCGGTTGCTTGCTGAGTTCCTGCCATGCCGCAGTGGCGGGTGTTCAGCCCGTTACTGCCGCTCCGCCTGCCCTCCTGGCCCTGCCTACCAGGCGCTACCAGGCCCTACCTTCAACGTGTGTGCCTGCCATGCCCCACAGCTGGCTTCGGATGTCACGGTGTGACACTATTCCCGGCCGTGCTGTTCGTGCTTTCCTGGCGGCGCCGAAACCATGCATGCATGACTAATGCCCGCGAATCGATCATGCCGGGTGCTGGGGCACGCATGACATGCCGCCATATAGACATACATGAGCTTACATATCCGGTCCACGCGGTTAGCCGTGCCCGAGCGCGTCGGACCTCGCTACCAACACGTAATCGCAGCCCCGCTGCAAATAACCCTATGATCGATTCATTCTTATCGACCAGCATCGACACTTGTCGACCTCCGTCATCGCTTCCCAGCCAGCTCGGTGTATGTAGCGCAGCGTGCACCGCTGATGGATTCTGTTGCGCCAATATATCGGTTGGCTTGGGTGCGGTAAACCGTTTCTGTGGGCCGTGTCCTATGCATGGGTCGGCTACTGGCTTACGGAGAGCCAGGGATGGTGGACGAGCGAGTCGATATGCCCAGCAGCGCACTCTGTCACACTGTAACATCTCATCGTCATCAGCAGCCGACGTGCGTCTTCTCAGGCAGCTCGGCCGTCAGCGCAAGCGATCAAGCAGCAGCGAACTTTCGATCGACAAGGGCAGTAGGGTCCAGCACATCACGTGCACCAGAGTGGATTTGTACGAGCGACTTGTGAGCGTCGAGGAGACTGGTGGCGTGTGCTCCAGAAGGCCCCCGCCGGCCAGCAGGAGCGACCGTCCGGAAGCTGGTCAGGGCGCTCGAGGCCCTTTTCCGTTTCTCCACAACCGGGTCGGGGGATTTTCAAGCACCGGGTGCACCATGATGCACGTATCGCGCGGCGAGCGAGCCCCCGCTGCTGGACAAATAGGTCCTGTAACATCTCGATTCAGCAGGTCGCGCTATCGATCTTAAAAAGTCGTCCAACATGGAGATATCCTTTTGCTAATGCCCTGCTAGGGCTGCGTTAACGCGGCATCCATCAGCTTCTACCACATGACGCACGAATTATCTTCGCTGCTGAAGACGGCTGAAGCGCTCCTCACCCCGTCCCTGCGTCTGTCGCCAGTTTCCCGCATCCACAAGGCTTCGCACCAACACCGACACCCACTGTAACGAGCTGAGCTGTTACACTTCGATTCGTTCTCTTAAGGTTTCAAGTTCCTGGTCCTACCTCGCACACGCGCACTCGTGTGCTCGCCTCGTCGTACGTACTCTCGTACGCTTGCGTTGCGACTAAGTCTTGTACCACAAACAGGGTTTTTTCAAACCCACCTAAAACGGACAGATTCGTCACACCCACACAGCCCGCCCACCCACGCACCCTAACTGAACCTCATCAGCTCACATCACATGGCCATGCATGCTACTTTTCTCGCTGTTGCACGAGCACTCCCGAGCTCCGCAAAAGTCAAAAAGTCACACGCACGCATGCGCCCTTCCGTACCCTTCCGCACCGCGCCCATCTTGAACCGTTCGGTGTTTCGGTGTCATGCGTCGGGTCGGTGGTTGGAGGCACGGCGCGCGCATACAAAACCCTAACGCGTTTATTTTGAAAGCATGTTCGCGAGTGAGTGAGTGCTACAAGCTGAGGCTTGTGCGGTCCCGACGAGCCACGAGGCTCATGAACCGTGGAAAAAACAGGATCGCAAGGAAGCAAGGACGGCTGAGATAACGAGAGGTTACAGTGCCATCAAGCCATGGGGCGCAAACATGACATTTGTGGGCAGTTGAATGCCTTCCTCCAGAGCAGTGGCTGGGCCTGGGTGATAAATCCGAGACAGGACAGCAGCACGCGCGATCGGCCTACGTATCCCAGCTTATCCAACAGGACGTGGGCTTCGAAGACGTCCGTACCACGCACATGGCTATACGCATCGTCGCGCTGTACGTTTGTCGACGCCCGCTCTTCAGCTGCAGGTCAGCCACGGGACCTGTCGGATTTCCTGGCGCGGTTTCCCAAAGAACGTTTCAAACGGGGTTCATCCTAAGCGAAGTTTAGAACGTGGCTTCGAAGAGCATATAGCACAGACATTGCACAACCCTAAAGGTCTATGGCTGCGCTTTGGCCATGGGCCAAGTGCAGCAGCAGCACAAGTTACGGAGCCCATTCACTCGGAAACGTTTCAAGGGGGTTGGACGCACGCCTGCAATAAGTGACTCATTAAGTTGGACTGCTCCTCTAGAATGAACGCAGTCATAGCTTATTACCGTACTCTAGTTTCGGTCTGTCTTTCCTAGACTGGGACTGGTGGCTTCGTGTAAAGGATACCGGTAAGACCTCGGTCGGTGTGGCCTTTCTTAATATTTGCTCGTAGTTCACCAGAACATAGTTCATTAAGAACAGTTGCTTAACCTGGCACTTGAAGTGCGGCTGGGACGAAGTAATTTTCGACGGGCTTTCGGTCCCTGACCTGTTGCAAGCAGACTTACTTATCAAGTTAAACCTTGCTTCCTGTATGTGACAGCATGTGAAGGCATGTGTGACATGATTGATTGATTACAAGCTCTTGGAGCTCGTAAGGCCCAGACGAGCATGTGTGACATGGACATATATATAACCAAAATCAGCAGTGAATCCTGTGATTGGCGGCAACATGTTGTATTGGCCTGTATTGGCCGGGGCAATAACCGGACTGAGGTTTATTACGTTGACAGGAAGGGCACAACAGACAGGACGGCTGCATACAGATTAGGATGCCGGCTGAGAGCGCCTGCAATGTTCAAAGAATCAGACACGTACTCCCAGTTGTAGTTGAAACGCGCCATATATTCAAGCCAGCGTGCCTGACGGCGGTTTAAGGACGGCACACCTTGCAGAAACGTAAGGGGTTAGTGATCAGTTTTCACGGTGAACGGTCTACCTTCAAGGTAGCAGCGCCATTCTTTCAGGGCATGCAGTACAGCCAGCAATTCCTGCTCCCCAGTAGTATAACGACCCTCAGCAGATGAGAATTTCTTACTGGTAAACGCCACAGGTCGGCCGTTTTGCAGCAGGACAGCACCCGAACCATGCAATGAAGCGTCAGATACAACTTCAACACGGAAGGGTTGTGAGTAATCAGGAAACATTAAGATAATGTCCTCACAAACAGCATGCTTCAGTCCGTCAAAAGCCTGTTGGCACTCAGCAGTCCAAGCAGCAGGCGACAGAAACGCTCCCTTACGCGTCAGATTGGTCAGAGGCGCAGCAACAATAGAGTACCGCGAGATAAACTTACGAAAGTGGTTAGTCAGCCCCAGGAACTTACGGAGTTCCACCAGAGTAGTCGGTACAGGGCTGCCCTACCTACCTGGTCGGCCTGTGGCTGTCCCCGCTGGTGTTCGGTCGCTGGCCTTTCAGTGCGATTGATGAGCTCGGCCGCTTCATTCTGCCTTGCATGCCAACCTGGGGGCCACCGCCCGATGTCATGTGCTCGCGTGCAGTAGACTACGCACGGTTGCTGATACTTGGGCCCGCCTGCGGGTTTTTGCTCACCTGGGTGTGCCGCGGATGGACGGGTGGGGTGCTGTCGGGGCAACCCACCCGTGCCTCCGTGTGTTTGCTTGGGGGTCGCTTGCGGTGTGCTGGCTGAACCCTGGCTGCCCCACCTCGGGGGGCCGAGCAGCGCCTGCCTTGAGCTCTTCGTGGGCCGCTTGTCCGCCTGCTGTCCGGTGCCTTCTGGTCCAGGGGCTGTCGGTTTCTTGGTTTCCCTCCCGGCGGTTCGATCCGAATAGCTGTTTCTCTTGTCTGTGACCATGATGCGTGGAGGGCATGCATGCCTTGGGGCGTACGTTGTCTGCTTACCTGGTCCATTTTGCAGTTTCGTTCCCAGCCAGTTTTCTTGGCCTTGTTTTGTTGGGACTGCCCGTGGGGCCCAAGTTCCCTTTTGCTGGCCGGCTTTCCGGGTGCGTGGGGAGTTTTTGCGGGTGGACAGTGCCTTGGGCCGCCGGGGGTTATGTCGCCAGCCCGCGGGTCCGGGCCGGCTGATCCCGCCATTTTTCCTGCGCTGCGCCTTGCTTGGGGTGCCTGGGTCGTCCTATTTGTCGGGGCCGTGACCCATGTTTTACCCTGTTTTTACCTGCTGCACCCTGAAACACCTGTGCCCTGTGCGGACACTGTAACCGTTTCGATATCTAGGGGTTCAGAAAGTGCGGGGTAGCGGGTAGGGAAGGGGTCGCGAGGGCACACGGCCGCATTGGCTGACGGTACAAGCCCGGATTCGACGTGCTGTCAAATCGTGGCATCTATTTGTACTGTCAAATAATGGCTGCTATTTTGCCAGGTTGACGTCTCTGTGCATGTTGGGGCGTGTTCAGCCTCATGTGGTGAGGCCGCGGACACGGGCCCCTCTTCTTGTCCTGGGCTCGCCCGGGCTTGAGAATACAGTAACAATTTATTGAATTAATCAATTTCAGTTCATGATTTCATGGTTGCTTGTCGATATTACATGTTGAGGTCGCTGTATTCTTACCAACGCTGTGATCTACACGATAGCTTTTGCGTGACCGAACCGCGAAAGCATCCTTTGGAAGGGACGAAAAGCGTTAGCGAGCATGCATTATTAGCACAGCGTTGCTGCTGTGGGGGTTGACGACAGCGCAACGCGCATGCATACACCGTATTGCTGCGGAGTTGGGCTGGGCGTCACCGATAAACTTGACACGAAATCGTAATGTAGTGATAAGTCTTATATAACTAACAGGTGGGTTTGCAAAGGGCTCGCTGGACTTGAAAATTGTCAAATGGCTCTATGTATGGCTCGGTGCGACACTGGAGAACGGCAGCTGGGAACGGAACAGCTCAAGAGCAACACGGCTTGCGTGCAATTGCTGTCAGATAAGCAGTCATCCTTCTGCACATAACGCTATATTTTATAGCTGGTTACGTAATAACTCGCACTCAAGTTATTACCAAGTTACTACGTACGTACAACTATTACCAGGTGTCACTCTGTTCGTGGTCTCCAATGGCAGCCAGGCGCCTACAATAAGTAGATCCTAGTTATACATTCCTGCTCAATGCGCCATAAATACACACTAGATTTGTATCGTTGCATTGCACCGTCACCCTACATATATCCCTTGGGCCGTAGGGACGGAGACGGTCGAGCGGAAGCGAAGAAGGGAAACTGTAACAAGTAAGGTGAGGGTTCGCATAACATACCCAATTTCATTTTGAAGTCAGTCATGCAGCCGGCCAGCTGATCGTATTATTTCGTAACTCGCCGACAGGATACATAAAGCGCCGCCCGCGCAGCTCAACTCAGGACTCGGACCCTTGTGCATTAAAGACAATAATCATGGATGGCATCATATGGGGAGTTTCTCCGGTCTGCTCACCCAATGGCACCCGCAAGCGCAGTCGCGAGTGCGGACATAATAGCTCGGCGGAAGCGGAACGGCTGCCCCAGGACTCCAGCGCCAGCGCACCATGCAGCAGCGGCGGAGCAGTTCTTGGAAATGATCACAACGCGCCATGCCCAAGCCCACCGGCGGTCGCGTCGCGCCAGGCGATATCCGGTCAGCTACCTCACGCCCTCATGTCAACTTCGCGGCAAGCACCGTGCCTTCCCAAACATGGCGGGTTGAGCGCAGCGCTTGCAGATTGCAACGCAGCTCATAATCGAATCGAGTCAGTATGGGCCCTGGACGCTGAGGCGGCTCTCGCCCTGTACCGTTGTGGTCGCCGCGAGCTGATGAGCCAGCTCAGTAAGGGCGAGCTTGTGGCTCTTGGCAAGGAGCTCAATGCACATGAACTCCTGGTTAAGAAGCAATTGCACAGCCACCGAGCTCGTTTCGTTTCGCGCCTTGTCCCCAGCACGCAGCAGCCAGTCATGGCGAAATGCGGTGAAGCACTCGGCGACGAGCTGCAGTCACCCGAGGTAAGTTGGGTGCTTTGTGCTGCTATCTTTGAAAAAACGCGCATATGTATCCGGACTGCCATGCAACACACGCCGATCCGCACATAGTCCCTTGAGGACACAAGAGTGCGGTCATGGAACCATCACCATTCACCAACCAAATGTAGCCAGCGCACCAACACCCCCCTCCCTCTTGCTGCCCTCGTATCCTCACTCCGCACATCCGCCTCATGTGCTGCGCTGCCGTGCTCATGTGCATCATGTGCTGCGCTGCACGCCGTGTCCCACATATTCTAAAACGTCCCCGAACCTGGATTCTTGGATTATCTTTTAACCCCATCCTGACCGCATCCATCCCCGGTGGCCCCTCGCTCGTCCCTCCGCCGGCAGCCCTCCTACGCCCCGCCACCGCGGACCTCGACATCTGCCCCCCTTGCATCCCCATCGCCGCGTACTTGGGCGACGGGTGGCGCCGATCCCCCGGCGACCACGCCTACGGCAAAGCCTGCGACTAGAGCCCCGCCGAACACAACACCGCCACAAGACGGCCTGCACTACGCAGACATGCCGCCGCCCAGTCGCCCGCCGCCGATGTTAATGCTGCTGCAGCAGCCATCATCACCGCAGCGGCAGCATCAACGGCAGCAGCAGCACTGGAACCTTCAGCTTCGGATCGCGATGGCACCCATGCAACCAGCTGTAGCCCCCAACCTGAGCACCGCCGCCGCCGCCGCCACCACCGCCACCACCGGCTCTGCCGCCGGTTCCGCCGTCCTATCCCCTCGCGAATGGGCTTTCTCCCCTCCCGGTCCGCGTGCCACCGTCGCCACCGCCGCTGCCGCGGCAACCCAGCAATGCACTTTGGTCATCTGGCCTCGCCAGTACCACCAGCAGCACCAGTGCCACCGGCGGCAGCAACAGCAACACATCTAGCGCCGGCGGCGGCAGCTTTAGCACCGGCGGGGACAACATTATCAGAACCAACAGGGTACGAAATGGTTTACTGTAGTGGCATTGATACTCGTGCGAGCATGTATAGGTGCGCCCGGGCGGCTGTCCGGGATGTTGTTGACGTACAAACGGCATATCCTCCAGGGGGAGGCCCTCCACCCACACAGCCCTGCCCGCCGCCCATACCCAACCGCGCATTCCACGCCGCATCCTCTTCCCCCCCCGCTCACGGTTTTCCTACCCACGGGTTTTCTTTTCATACCCCCCCTCCCTCAGGTCTTCCTCGAAACCCCTCAGGTTTGTAGACCCGAGAAGTAACCGCCCCCCGCCGCCTCCCCGGAGCGTGTGGCAACCCAGGTCGCTGCCACGTTGCCGCCGACCTCCTGTAACGGCGCCGACGCCTGCGGCGCTCCAGTGGCCGCGGCAGAGGCAAGCCGGCGCTGTGCCCCCGGCCGCTGCCGCCGCCATCGCCGTTGCCGCCATCGCCGCTGCCGCCATCCCCCGCTGCCGCCATCCCCGCTGCCGCCATCCCCCGCTGACGCCGCCAACGCCAACGCCACGCACAGTGGCAGCCCACAACCCCATCTGCACAGTGGCAGGGGCCCCGGCGCCGCCTCCGAGGCGGACTAGGGCGCTTGGGCCGTGGACATCGCTCGCTCGGCGGAAGGATGGTCCCCTCACAGTAACAGCGGGGGCTAGTTCACAGCAGCAGCAGCGATGGCTAGTTCTTCACGGCAGCAGTAGCGGTTCTACTCTGCTCTAAGAATGGAGACATCCTTGAGGAGAGCAGCATCAGCAGGTGGCGCCTGCTGGCAGTTGGTTCTTATCGTAGCCCTCTTAAGGGCCTTGATGTCCTCGAGATGGGGCAGGAAGGAGGCGCATGGCACACATGGAGACACACCGTGAGGCAGCTGCGGAATCAGCGCGCCGTCGCCTGCTTATGGGATGCTGTGGGAGTATGGCAGCTGTTGCTGCTGCTCCTATGCTGCTGCTGCTGCTGCTGCTGCTGCTGCTGCTGCTGCTGCTGCTGCTGCTGCTGCTGCTGCTGCTGCTGCTGCTGCTGCTGCTAGCTGCTTGCTGCTGTTGGCTCCGACACACACCCAAGGCGGCTGTGGTGGTTGCGCTTCCAGTGGCTGAGGTCGTAAAAGCTATGTAGTAGCATTAAAGCGTGCATCACGCTTACTTGGTCGATACTTGTCGGTCATGGTGGCGGCGGTGGTGATGGTGGTGGTGGTGGTGGTGGTGGTGATTGAGCTCGTACGGAGGTTCTTGTGCATCCGCTTTCGGCACAGGCGCCTCAAATCAGGGCGAGGAGTAGCATTTCGTCGTACATGTCGGCATCCCACGCGCGATAATAATGTTCGTGCCACCTGCACGGCCACATGCTATTTTGAGGCCCACAGGCCGAAGGGCAACCCAAGTTGCTCTAGGCAAGCCACCAGCCTATCTACAAATACGCGCGGGCGTAGCTAGTGAGACACGTAATGCCGTATAGAAAGCCAGAATGGCGGTTTCATGGCGTTCGGCGACGACTGACCGGCTGTGCGAGCATGGTGCAGCGGTGTTGGGCGGCGGGGCGGGGTAGTGCATGATTAGGACTAGCTGCCTGCTGGGAGCTCGGTTTCGGAGCACCTTCGTGTTCGGTTTCGGAGCGCCTTCGTCGTGATGCTGAATCTGGCGCTTTCTGTTGGGCCCCAGGGTGTTTGTGCAGGTGACGGATCCGGGCGGGGTAGGTGGTAGTTGGGGCTCATGATAGGAAGACTGCCGCGCGCGTCCGGCCGTCCAGGTCAGCCGAACCATCCCTTGCTCGCCCGGCCTTGCACCTGCCAGTGCCGGCAACGTGCGTGCGTGGTAGGGGATCGCCGGAGTGCGGTTGTGGGCTATGATAGATAGGAGGCATGTGGCAGCTAGGGTAGTGTTGTTAAACGAGCCAAATTAGTTTAGATTTTTTTGCCTGAGCTGGGGCCTTTCCTATTTATCGGTACGCAGGCCATTAGGCGCTGCGCATCTTCGCGCACGGTAGGCGCTAACGCATATACCTGTATGTCAGGTAGATACATATCATGGCTACCTAGCGGTTCGTGATGCGGCTGCGCCTGTGTGACGTGCCGTGCCGTTCACGTAACCAGCAAGTAAGATGCTATTTCGTGCATTTGTGTTCGTCGCTTGCGCCGAAAGATGCGTTAGCTAGCGCTGCCGCCGCCCTACCGTTATACTGGGTCTGGAAGGGTCTGGAAGGGTCTGGAAGGGTCTGGGGCAGCGAGAGCGAGCCGTCTGTTAGTCCAGGTTAGTCCCACGTCTGGAGAGTCGCAGGAGACACGTGCTTTACCAGTTTTACCAGCAGATGACGTGATCGTGATCGTGATCGTTATGGTCGTCATGTGCCAATGCTAGGGTGATGCTCGTTAGGAAGAAAACCGCGGGGTGCTAATCGTATCAGATCGTATCGTATCTTGCCACGCGCCGTACGTTTTAGTAATCGTAAAATCCAGGTCCACGTGCGGTGGACGATCCGCCGTACACCTGGCGCACCCAAGGGCCCGCATGTTGGGGCAATTGAACTGGACTGGGTGTAGTGAAGAGACGACGACTCAGCACCGGTGGTGCATGCGGAGGACTGGGGGGGGGAGATGGTGGGCAGAGGACTGGACACTCCAGAGGTTACAATCATAGAACCGGTAACCTCCAGGGGTGGGTGGTCGTACACGGAGGGGGAAAACCCTCCACAACGCGGCTGTCGATGCTGTATCTGTCGTCGCTGTCTGTAACACGACCGGGCGCAGACCCTGCATTGTCCCGGCCCGCCAGCCGCCCGCCTTGCACCTACCGCCATACGACGATCATGCAGGTACACGCAACCAGCTTGGCCGCAGCCAGTAGCAGCACGTACAGCAGCGACTTCCCTTTCTAATACTAGCCTTGTGTGTTTCAGGAAAGGAAGCCGCGAATGTGCAGATCGCGCTGCATACTAACATATGCAGCTAGCTACCACTATCCTACTCGCTTCCAGCCAGCTATCTCCATGCGACCCTAACGACGGAAAACCTCGGGTCAAGCTCCCCCTCCTCTTCCTCCTCCTCTGCCTCCTCCCCATCTATATGCCCTCACCCAGCAGCTGTCCCTGTTGCCCCCAGCCCCCAAGTGCCGTTCAGATCTGTTCCAGTTCATTCTCTTATTCTCTTCGGTCCCGTTCGAGACGCCAAAAGAAGAGCCATTCGAGTTATGGAATGTGCTTCATCAGTCTCTTCAGTCTCTTCACCAGGATTTGCTTCTTCAGTCTCTTCACCATAAAGCGGCAGCCTGGCCGTCCCGGGGCGACCGCAACGGTGGTGCCCCGGCTGACGTGTGGCAGGTGTTCGACCCCTGTGTATGATCACCCGGCCCTGGGGCGCGAAGTGGCGAGCGCGTGTGAGGAGGGCGCCGCCGTCCGACGGAAGGCAGACTGATAGTAACTGTTACAGTGGTCCCGAGATAGACCGTAGGGTAGAGCCATCGGGCACATCGCTGGCGGAAGGTGCTGCAGTCCGGACTGGGGCGCGAGAGCCCTTCAACTTCGTCGCTGCTTGCCGCTACTGCTATTTCTGCTACTACAACTGCTGCCGCTGCTGCTACTGGCCCTGCTGCTGCCGCTGCCCCCGCCGCTGCTACTGTCCCCGCTGCTGCCGCTGCCCTGCTGCCCCCCGTCATCACGGCGGTCGCCAATAACCAGCAGCCGCCACTGCCGCCGCCGCCGCCGCTGTCCTCCGCCTAAGCCTCTCCCTTCCCCCCTGGCCCCGACCCCGCTCGGTCAAGTTAAAATGTCCCCACGTCGAACTCAGTCCATTACAACGTCCCCACATCAAACTCCGTGTGATCTAGGAAGTGTCCCGGCTGGAAGGCAGCGCGCACGAAGGTGTTCCTCGCCAGGCACACCGGCGGCAGCGGGATCTGCAGCGCCGCCCCCATCAGGTTGGCGCGCACCGTCAGCGGCAGGCACCGAGCCGACCGGTCGGACTCGTACGAGCGCAGACAAGACGCCACGTCAGCAGCGGCGGGCGGGCGGGCGCCTGCGCGGCGGGTCGGTGGGTCGGTGGGTCGGCAGGTGCGGCGGTGACCTTTCCGGCGCGGCGGTAAGAGGCGGGCGGACGGCTCCGGACATGGCGGCTGCACAGCACCGTGCGTATCGCCGTCCCTGGAGTTATCCGTGTTGGACCGGGCAACCGGGAGCAGTGGAACCAAATCACGAGATCCTAACCCCCCCGGAGCAGTGGAACCAGTTCACGAGATCCTGACCCACCGGGAGCAGTGGAACCAAACCATGAGGTCCTGGCCCACACGCCAAGTGCCACCCCCCGAGCCCCGTCTCCCCCGCCGTTCCCCCCCCCAACCCCCATAACAACCCCCTCCCGCTGTCCTCTGCCCCACCCACCCACCTGATGATCGTGCCAGCGCCCCCAGCTTCCGACCCAGCACCACCGCGTCCTCCAGTGCCGTACATGCGCCCTGGCCCAGGTTGGGGGTCATGGGGTGCGCCGCGTCGCCTGCCAGAGTCACCGCGCCCTGACCGAAGGTGCCGCGTGTCCAGCTGCGTGTGTGTATGTGTGTATGTGTGGGGCGGGGGGGGGAGGGGGTTTTAGGATACTCCGCGAAGGTGCGGGGTAGGGGTTGGGAGGAAACCCGTAGGCCGTGTCCGGTATGGTGCGCGAATGGTATGGGTATGGGCCTTGAAAACCCCAACTCCCCCCCCCTTCCCGCCCGTCCCCCATCCCTCCTGGGCGCCTGCCCGACCCGCCGCACCCCCCCCGCCCATTCCCTCCCCGCGTCCGTGTTTCTCCCCTCCCCCGAAGTGCCAACCCAAGGGTCGCCTCTCAGCCCCCCAGACGCACCGGTCCGATATGCGGCTCCAGGAGATGTCCTCCGGTCGGGTCAGTGAGATGACCTCCTCCATCGCCCAGGACCAGCCGCGGACTGAGTCCAGGGCGCCGCGCTGCCGGGCAGCGGGGGAGGCAGGCGCCGCGGCGGCTGCTGCGGGGCGGGGACCGGGGGGAGGTGCAAGGAGGGGTTGGCAACTTGGCAGGAAGACCCGGCCACACGACATGGGAAAGACGTGGGTTACACAAAAGATGTGCAAGGTGAGGTTTGCAGAAAATAAAGTGCAAGGTGAGGTTTCGAGGCAAGACCCCTGGATGCACAGAAAAACCGTTTAGGACAGACGTTCAGTGCAAGGTGGGGGGGGGGAGGCAGGTGAGTGGCGATAGTAAGGGCTACACGCGAGGCACCATCCGTTAAAGCCGGGCTGGGCCGCTTTCGTTCAGAGGACTTCGGATGGAGGAGGGCGAGGAGGCCCGGCCCGGGTTAGGCGCAGGGGCGCCTCCCTTTCCTGTGCGGCCCGCCCGCCCGCCCGGCGTCCCAGCATCGCCGTACAGTATCATTACACCGTCGTGTACGACGGGGTCACCTGTCGTACCTTGCTCTTCCGCGTTGAAGCATGTGTACCAGTAGAAGGTGTCGGGGGTGAGCGGGTAGATCCCAGCTCGCGCGCCCTCGCCCCAGATCTGCCGTATCACGTTTAGCGGCAGGCCGCCGGGCCCAGATTCGGATCTGGATCCGGGGGGGGATCCAGCGCCCGCCGGGATCTCAACCACGCCGCGGTAGCCGCAGTATCCCGCGTACCTGGTTACAGTAGCCCCAGGGGAGTAGGGGGGGGCGAGTCGAGTTTGGCGAAAGGGGGGGGAGGTTTTGAGGAAGCCACGTGGATGCGAGACAAACCGTTTAGGACAGACGTTTTAGATGCATGCTGCTGGAGAGCTTGGGTGAGGAGAAGACGGAGGTCGTATGTGGGGGGGGGAGGAGGGTGTCGCGCGGGATTCGCGCTTATCGTTAGGTCCTGCGCCGCCGAGCTGATATGACCCCTGGGAGCGGCGTAAGCCATCGCGGATCGCGAGGACGGCAGCTCCACGTGGATGCTGAGTTGCTGACAGAGTCCCGGCTGTGCTGCCAGCTGGCGGACTGGACACCTGCAAAACCCTAAAATCCTAAAACCCTAAACCCTGGCAACCAAGCCCGGAAAGCCCTGACGCTGAAGCTGCCCGCCTCCCGCTGGCCCCTCCCTGTAACCCCACACCACTTCTTGGCCCTTGGCCGCGCCCACCGCCCCCCACCACCCAAATCCCAGGAGTGGCCTTGGGGCCGCATCAAAAGCATGTCCCACCTTGGGGCCGCATCAAAAGCATGTCCCACCCTCTCCTCCATCTAGTGCCCTCCGTACTTGTGCTCTTCTATCGGTTCCCCTTCGCCCCCCCGAGTGCCCCTGACGACCCCACCTCGGGGGGGGCAGCTGCAGGTGCCGAGCCACAACGCTGCCGACGCCGTCCGACCCGACCAGCACGCTGCCGTACACCGTACGACCATCGCTCAGCCGCACGCCCACGCCGCCGCCTCCGCTGCCGCCGCCGGCCGCCGGAAGCACCTCCTGAACCGCCGCGCCGAACGACACGACCTGCTCCCTGTCCGGCAAGCTGTCGTACAGTGCCTGCAGCACACGTGCCGTACTTGGTGAGCGCGCGACGCATAAGGGGAAGCTAAGCGACACGATGAGGGGAAGCTAAGCGACACGATGAGGGCAAACGAGGGGAGGGTGCAGGTGGTGGGAGAAGAGCTGTGTGGTCACGCGCCCGCAACCCGCGCCCGCAACCCCGGGTGTTTCCACGCCACTCCACACCTCCTGGCCGCCTCCCTGCACCCTTGCCTTTTCGCATGTCAGCCCCCGCCCTCCCAGAAACCATATATTACGTTTTCAGTGCCGACCCAAGGGCTTCCTCCCATGCCCCCAAGACACCATGCCACACGGCAGGTGCTCTGCCCACCAGCCGCCGCCTCCAACTATGGTCTTCCCGCTCGTCCCATTCCAAACTAACGTCTTCCCGCTCATCCCGCCCCAAATTAACGTCTTCCCGCTCATCCCGCCTCCAATTAACGACTGTCACCGCTCATCCCGCCTCCAATTAACGACTGTCACCGCTCATGTTGCCAGCCTCGCAATGCGCACCTGCAGCAGCGTATCCCGCTTCAAGCCCCGGACCTCCAACCCCTCCGGTCCCACGTCGCACTCGGACAGGTCGAAGCCGCGCAGGAGGTCCCCGCGGGACGAGCACAGCTCCACCCTGGGACGAGCGACGGTTGGCGGTTGGGAACGGTTGATGCGAGTGAGATCTGTCAGCGTCACTTGCGCCCGATGGCGCAGTTCGAGGTGTGTGGCAGGGCACGGCGACCCCTGGGTCGGTACGGAATAATCAAAGGTAACTCATGATCAAGCCTCCTCCCTCCAACCACACCTTCTAATCTCCCCGTCCCCCCCATCTTCCTACCTCGTCTATCTACCCCCGAACGCACCCCGCTACGATAGCGACCCCACACCCCACACCCGGTTCGACCACCAGCTTCCCACCTCACCTTTGTCGGTTACCGGTAACGAGTTTGCTACCTATCCCCCCCCTGGACCGCAATGAAAACCCACCACACCCAACCCAGGTTTGGCTTTATCCTGGGAGGCCCACGGGGCCTGGGTTACGAACCACGCACCTGCTGAGCAGCAAGTGGTCCGCCCGCAGAGCCCCCGCCACCCCCAGCGCGTCCATCGCCCGCCAGGCGTTAGACCACAGCGACAGAGCTGCGCCGCCCTGGCGGAGGCGAGGGCCGGACTCGAAGACGCGCACAGGCAGCCCCACCTGCGGTTTCCGTTGCGGTTGCGGTTTCCGTTGCGGTTTTCGTAACGGTGGAGTGCGTTGAAGGAGGTCGTCATTGCGGGGGCCTGGCAAAGCAGTTGGCCGAGCACGTAAGAGCTGCCGCGCCGTCCCTACTTGCAGCTACAGGTTGAGGGTGAAGAGCTAGGCCCCCCCCCACTGCCCCACGGGTTTCCCTCGAACCCCACTGCCCCACCTCCACACCGACCTCGCTGACCTCCCCACACGCACCCGCTGGCCCCCGCCGCTTCCGTTATCCCACATGATCACGTCGCTGCCTCGCCTCCCAGCTAGTCCCCCGCCCCCGGGACTACGTTTCAGTGCCGTCCTACGGGTTTCGCGTCTCGTCCCACCTTACTCAGCGCCAAGGCTGTCGCAAGGCCTGCGATGCCCGCGCCCGAGATCAGGATGGGCTCTTCCCATGAGACGCGACCAGGAGACGAAGGGGCTAAAGCTGCTGTTGCTGTAGCAGCGAAACGGGCCTGGCGCGCGCGGCAAGGCAAGGCCACGAATACTCGCGTGTGGTTCAGCGTGTCGCCATTAGCGCGTGTGCACCTGTTGGACCGCATGGTGATCCGGTGTTTCGTATTTCAGTAGAGGAGTTTCCTTGTAAGCTGGCTACGTTGATCGGAGGAGAACGATTTGATCGGCGGGGCCTTGCGCATTCTGTTGGCCACTAACGACATGGACTCGCAAACCGCATACGGCCCTGCCGTTGCCAAAAATATTGTGGCTGCCCCTTGGACCTCCTGCAGTCAATAGACTGCGCTGCTTTCCTGACGTCGGTGCGCGTCCAGAACGAAAATGAGCCCGGCCGAACACACGGCCGAGGTCCTAGAGCCGGCTTTAGCTGCGATAGATTTACAGGAAGATAAGGACGATGTAGCCGACGGTGCTGCTCCTGGAGGCCTTAGCAAGGGGCAACTGAAGAAGCTTAAGGCAAAGGCCAAGAAGGCGGAGCAGAAGGGCGAGGACCAATCACCGGAAGGGTGCAGCAGGGAGGCGCAAACTCCAGCATCTGAGCCGGCTGCGGAGGACGATGATGAGGACTCAGGGGATGACGAGGGACCGGATGTACCTGGGGACGGCAACGGCGCTGGCGGTGAGGGAAAAAAGAAGAAAAAGAAGAAGAAGTCCAAGAAGAAAGCCCCAGCTGCCGCAGCAGACGCGGTGCCGTCAAGCAGCAGCGTGACACCGGCGCCGCCGAGCGCATCGCTCCGACCCGGGGAGAAGCTAGAACAGACCAGTCCTCCGTCTGTCCCAGTGCGGCTACTGTTTCCGGATGCTAAATACCCTGAAGGAGAGTGGCATAGCTACAAGGATGACAATCTTTGGCGGGAGACTAGTGCGGAGAAGCGCGAGCTTGAGCGGCTCAATTGGGACATGCTCAACGAGGTGCGCCGGGCGGCTGAGGTGCATCGCCAGGTGCGCAAGCACATGCGAAGCGTCATCAAGCCAGGCATCCGCCTCTTCGACATGTGCGAGCAGCTGGAGGACCTGTCGCGCACGCTCATCGAGGTCAACGGCCTCGAGCAGGGCATCGCCTTCCCCACGGGCTGCTCCCTCAACTACGTCGCCGCGCACTGGACCCCCAACGCCGGCGATAAGACGGTGCTGCAGTACGACGACGTCATGAAGATCGACTTCGGCACGCACGTCGGTGGCCGCATCATCGACTCGGCCTTCACCGTGCACTTCAACCCCAAGTACGACCCGTTGGTTGCCGCCGTTAAGGACGCCACAAACACGGGCGTCAAGACGGCGGGCGTGGACGTGCGGCTGTGCGACGTAGGCGAGGCAGTGCAGGAGGTGCGCAGGGCGAGCTGACGTCAGCGGCGGCGGTGGTCGCGGGGTTTCGGGGGATGGATTGGGTGGGTATCTCCTTGTTTGCACCATATGTGTCGCTTGCTAAAAACACGTGATGGTTGCTTAAAACACGGTGATGGATCGACGATGAGGGGCGTGGGGGAGGGCGTTGATGTAGGGTTTCGATCGTGACGGGGCAGCTGCCGCGCCCGACACTCCGCCCCATTGCCGCCACCCAACAAGCACAGCGGCGCGGCGCGGCGGCGCTGACTACCCCGAAGTGTAGGAGGTGACTGTCAGGCTGGGCCAGCCCCTGTAGAGCCCCTGCCCCGGCATCTTCCCGGCCCCTACAATTCCCATGTCGAGTCAACGGTTCTTTTCTGTCACCTACCCCACCCACCCACCCCGGTTTGTCGGCCGTGGATTCGCAGATTCTCTTATCTCGCGGACTCCCCCCCCCACACGCGCACACATCGACACACACATACACACGCCGCGGAGCCACCCCACACGCTCCACACCCGGCGGACAAACCCGACGACACGCTCTGCACCCTGTACGACAGGTCATGGAGTCGTACGAGGTGGAGCTTGACGGCCGTACGCATCAGGTCAAGTGTGTCCGCAACCTGAACGGACACTCCATCGGGGCCTACCAGATCCACGCGGGCAAGAGCGTGCCCATCGTGCGGGTGGGTGGTGAGGGGAGGCTGTGGGGTGGGTGCGGGGGGCTGGGGGGCTGGGTAAGGGGTGAGGGGGAGGTGGTGGATGGGTCAGTGGGGCATTACACCGTCACCATTGCCCGCCTCCCATCCAACCGTCATATTTGCCCTAGGTCGCCTACCCCCTAGGGGGGGGGGCTATGAGCCGCGGCCAGGAGGGTGAGGGGGCGGGCGCGGAGCCAGACTAGCCCAACTGAGAGGTCGGCGGGCGGCTGGCGATCGGAGATTGGCCCGAACGAGGGCCAGGGGAAGGGGGCGGGCTGGCGAGATAGAGAACATGCTTTGGAAGCGCCCGCACCGGCCTCGAGCCGACCCGCTGGCCCTCCCCGGCATTCCCCCGCGCGTGGTTACCGGTATATTTTGCGTGCCGCTCCGACACTGGTGTGTGTTCGTGCCGCTGATCACTCCCCCGCTCTGTGCCCTCGCGGATCCCCAACCCGCATCCCCGAAGCCTATGCGCCAGCTACTCTTTCCACGTCGAGTACCCGGATGTGTTTTGCAACCCGCCTTCCCCCGCGGACGGTTTGCAGGGCGGCGAGGCCACCCGTATGGAGGAGGGCGAGTTCTTCGCCATCGAGACGTTCGGCACCACCGGCAAGGGCTACGTGCGCGAGGTGGGGGCGTTTCGAACCCTGGCTTGGCGGGGTCAGCTGAAAACCAACCGTTGTGGCCGGCGGGCTGGGATGTCTCGCGGTTGCGGCGGGTACAGAGCAGCGAGCAAGCTTGGACTCGACAACGGGCGTCCAGGACCGAGTCGCAGCCCATGTGTTTGATGCCTCGGACGACATTGTGCGCGCAGCCCTCGCCCTCACCTGTCCCCTCCCCCCTGCATAGCCGCCAAAGGTCATATTACGACCTTCGGCTTTCGTATCCCCAACCCAGTTTTCCAGCATGCATCTCAAAACGTCTGTTCTAAACGGTTTTTGGGGGCATCCACGGGTCTTCCTCGAATCCCCCCTCCCCCCGCCTCCCGTCTCCCGGCCATGTCGCCTCCCGCCTCCCGCCGTGTTGCCTGTTCAGGACCTGGAGTGCAGCCACTACATGAAGAACTTCGACGTGGGCCACGTGCCGCTGCGCCTGCCTCGCGCCAAGCAGCTGCTGGCGACGATTGAGAAGAACTTCGGCACGCTGGCGTTCTGCAGGTGGGGGTGCTTTGGGCTGCGGCCCGGACCTCGGGTCCAGTTGGGGGCTCTGAGGCCTGGGGCCCAGGTGATTCTGCGGGGGCGGGTGGGTCTGACGGCCTTGGTTCGAGGACAGTGTTGCCTCCACAGGGGCCGAATATGCGGTCGGGGTACGGTTGGTTGCATCTACGGTACGACATGAAAAACGAGGAAACGCAACTGCCCACGTGCCCCAGCCCTACCTCGTCACGCCTGCCGGACGGGGTCCATGTGTCACGCTGCATACACGTCACCGCCATTCCCCCTCACCCCCCTGCCCCTTTCCATGAGGTTTCGATTCGCCGGTTTACCCTCTTCACCTCTTCCCCCCCGGCGAATTCCCCCTCCTCCCCGGCCAGGCGTTACCTGGACCGGCTGGGTGAGGACAAGTACCTGATGGCGCTGAAGAACCTGTGCGACGCGGGTGCGCACTGGGGAGGGGCCGAGGGAAACGTGCAGAGTCCTCCGATGGGGGTTGGGGCGCCGAGGAGGAAAACACGGGCTGCTGCAGGGGGCGGCGGGGTGTGGGCTGTGCCGTTTAAGCACACCCACGGGGGAGCCCTCCTCTGCCAGCCAGCTCCCGACGTGCGCGTGGTTCCTCCATCGTTCCGCCGTTGTGTACGGCGCGTCGTCCATATCGTGAAGCCACGGGTTCCCCGCGATGTGCTCGAAACCACGCAGGTGTGGTCGACCCCTACCCGCCGCTGTGCGACGCCAAGGGCTCCTACGTGGCGCAGTTCGAGCACACCATCTACCTGCACCCCACCCGCAAGGAGGTGCTGTCACGCGGCGACGACTACTAGGAGGTGCTGTCAACGAGGTGCTGGCACGTGGCGATGACTACTAGGACAGACTCCGGCGCGGTATGGCAAGAGCAACACCACCCGCCTCTGTAGCTCCAGCAGCTGACCACGGAGTGGCCCTGGCAGCACAGGCGGCCGCAAGGCGAGCTGCCAGGTCGGGCGGGCAGTGGGGCCGGTGGGTGCCCCCTGACGAGTGGAGCAGGCCGCCCGGGGGCCGGCGGAGGCGGACTGCAGAAGTTCGTCGCCAGTGTTCACGCCGTGCTGCGACTGCTGCAGGTGTGGTCTCTATTGCTCAACGCGGCCAATGTCGCAACGTTATGCGGTATGTTGGCTGCGGTTGTGTTGTTTGAAGAGGCGACCTTGTTTTGCCGTTGCTAACGAAATCCTGAGTGGGCCAGCTGATGGGGTTTGACTGGCTGGTTGGACGGCCCTCGTGCCTTGCTAGTCAGCTGGCTGGCTGGGCGGCTGGAAGCGGGCGTTATGGGAGCGGCGGCCAAGCGTTGCAGCTTGGCAGTGGGTGTGCCGCTTTGCGTGTTTGAGCAAGGCTGCGTTTCTTATGTTGCTAGGTGTTGCGAAGGGAAACACCGGGTCGCAGTGTGAGGCTGTGTGTATGTGCGTGCGGTTGCGTGGTTGTGTGTGGCACGGGTAAGTGGCAGCCAGGGAGTCCCACTGTGGCACGCGAGGGAGGTGGCATAAAGAGGGAGGGGGAGGGGGAAGGTGCCCACGCGGGAGGTGTGCGGCCGCTTTGCTGGTACTGCACCTGTACGGGTGCCTGTACGGGTGCCCTCACGTGCCGGTTGCAGTTGCGGCACTCGCTTCGCGTCATGGTTGCTCTCCTGTGTGGTCAGCTGTACATCGGTCGCCAGGCCGTAGTGGCAACCCAGAACAGTCCGGGAGGTGTGCAGCCGTGTAGGGGTTTGGAGGGCGGGCGCTTGGGGGGCTGCGTGCTGCACGGTGCAGCAGCATGCACACGGTAAATTGCCGGGTACCGGTATGCGGTAAAACATCGCTGTGTCGTCACCAATCAAGGGAGACGTATGATTGTGCGAGAGCATTTGTGGATGTGCGTGTGAGAGGGTGTATGGCGGGTGGGACACCTAAGGCCTGTCGCGGAGTGGAATGAACGCGCTTTGCAAGGGGGGGGCCTGAAGGTTTGGAGTTGGGATTGTCGTTCGCAGCTGGTTGGCGTCACGGACTTCTTTGGGCCGTGCAACCAGCGATGCGTACCACACCCGCTTCACGTTTCATGTTGCAGTCCGGTGTTCGCAGTGCGGATCGGTCCAGGGGCTCTGTAGGTGCAAGGTTGCGAGTACATTCAGTTGGTCCGTTTTAGTTTACTAGTGTAAACGATAATGGCACGCTTTTTCGCTGGAAGCACGACCTCAAGCCTTAATTGGAGGAAGCTGTCGACCTGTCGTGCACATCGAGGTCCGGGCCCATGGGGCACCTCCCAGTTGAACGCCTTCCCTCGATGCTTTGACGCTTGGCCCCCGGTGTGGTTCCTGTATGCACCTTTAACATTTAGAATTATCATGATCTGTCAGTAATCTGTCGTGTCGTGGCATGTCGACCGTCAACGACTTCGTTGACAGTGTCGAACCTTCGTTCCCACACGTTTCCACGCGCAGTCCGTTCGAACCGCGGGCAGGATGAAATGTTAACAGCATTGAATAATTCCAGTTCATATGTTTTTCGGTACCCTGCAAACGGTATCGGGGAGGCTCAGATTCTTGCACAACCCTCGCGCACG
This sequence comes from Yamagishiella unicocca, assembly GCA_003116995.1. Taxonomy (NCBI): domain Eukaryota; kingdom Viridiplantae; phylum Chlorophyta; class Chlorophyceae; order Chlamydomonadales; family Volvocaceae; genus Yamagishiella; species Yamagishiella unicocca. The sequence goes on from BDSL01000039.1 coordinate 853,917, forward strand.
ACTAGCTTGCATGGCTAGCCCATATGCATAACTGATTCGCCACGAAATTGGTCACACCTGATGTTTGCATAATAGTACCATCTTGTTCATGCAACACACCGCACCTGCACTACCTCGCCTTTGTGCCAATCGCAGTCAGGAAACTGGCAGACGGACAGATGAACATCTGAAGGGGCATAACCACTTGCTGCATTTAAACCATGTGGGAAATATGGCGCTCCCGCAACTCGATAAACTCGCTACGCAAGGCAGATGGCACGCAGAGCCCAGTCGCTGAGGCTGGGACGCCGCTTGGACGGATTGCAAGTGGTACGGTCAACTTCAAGGACCTTTCAATTGGCCCTGAGGTGCTGGACACGGCTGACGGGGACATTGACGACGATGACCGCCATAGCGAGGACTCCACGAACAAAAGTCGGTGATGTACACAATAGTTACATGTACTCTTGCCATGTGGATGCCTGACTTCGACCTACCTATCACCTTGTGTCGAGCCGTTCCCTCGACCCCTCCCCTGTCGGACACTCGCCCGCCAAGGTGCCATCCTGCTGAAGGCACCCAGGGCTCCTGATCGCACCAAGTATGTTATCATACTGGTCGGCTTGCCCGGGAGGGGCAAGACGTTCTTGTGCAACAAAATCAAGTGCTACCTGAACTGGTGAGGGAGTTCCCCGTCCGGGGGGTGGGGACTTCGGAGCAGGGTGTGTTGAGGAGGAACAGGGTGGGGGACGGACTGCTGCGGCTCGAGCATTCAGCTACCACCCGAACTCCTGTGTGCTCACGTCGCCCTGTTGTCCTGTTGTTGACTTGCCGTTGGGAGTTGATGGGAGTTGCTGCAATCGGTTAGCCGCGGTAACGATGTGCCGATCGGGTTAATCCAACAGCTGTTGCGGGCTCTCGGGGGCGCCCCCTGCATGCGCCCATGGCCATGGGACCCACAGGAGGGGCCTCTCCCAGGGTGTGGTATCTTCAGCCTTGGATGATATGTTTTTATATGATATGTGGTATCTTCAGCCTTGGATGATTGTGATATATCTCGAGCGGATCTGGCGGCACGAACGGCCCGCAGCGGAGGTCGTACAGCAGTTGCAAGATTGAGCGAAACCCAGATGCCCCCGCATGGCCATGATACCACTGCAGTCCCCCAAACACGTCCAGTGGTGCTCAGCAACCCAGTGCTGCTCAGCAACCCAGTGCTGCTCAGCAACCCAGTCGCCTGCCCTGAGCGGCACTCTGACGCTCTCCCACCACAGTTTGACATGGCCCAATGCCGAGGCGGCGCCGCACAGCCTGTCCTGGTCGCCCGTCCCGCTCCTTTGCTCCTCCACCACCCCCCACCACTCCAACTGGGTCTTCTCGCTAGCCCCTTCCCGCTCTCCCACCCAACCCCCCCTTCTAGGGCCGTCTCGCCACCTCCCTTTTCATTGCCGACCCGCGGGTTTCCCCTCATGCCCTCCTTCGCTTCGCTCCCTCCCACCGCTCCTCAGGCTGGGCCACACCACCAAGCACTTCAACGTGGGGAGCTACCGGCGGTCGCAGAAGGGTGACCACGAGGTCCAGAACGCAGACTTTTTCGACGCGCACAACAATGTGAGTGGTCGGTCTCCCAGTGGGCTACAAAGAGTGTAGCTAGCACGTCACGACAGGGTTGTGGAGCAGGCGCATTACGTGTTTAACAGTCGGGTCCACCGCAGCGTCACCATTCATTCATGGGGTTGGGCTGGGTGCAATCAGGTTGGGGTGCGTCAGGTCTGGAGCGGTGTGGCACCGTAAGGCTGCCAGCAACCACCACCATCTACCACCACCACTTATGTCATGCGTGTGTCTACTAGGTCCGGAGCCTTCAAGGCGACGATCACGATACTGAACCCCTTACCCCTCTTCTCCCCACTTTCGTAATCGGCTTTGCCTTCTTTTGCCGACCTACGGGTTTCCTCCCATATCGCCCCCGCGTGCGTCCCCTCAACGCTTCCATCCGGTGGTCTCGGAGCTGCAGGCCGGGATTGAGGCCCGCAACCGCGCTCTATACGCCGCTTTGGACCACCTGCAGTCGTACCTGTTCTCAAGTGAGTGGTACATGCGCCTCCACGCATGCCTGCTTAGCTGGCTGGCGTGCAAGCTGGGCCTCTGAGGGGCCCGGACGCCGCGAAGGTGCTCCCCCGTGGAGGTTGCGCCACAGGGGGGGTTTGCGCCACAGGGGGGGGGTTGCGCCACCAGGGGGGGGTTGCGCCACAGGGGGGGGTTGCGCCACCAGGGGGGGGGGTGCGCCACGGTCCAGTCCGAGTCGCAGGGCCCACAGGGGCGAGATGCAAGGCAGGCGATTATCCCCTGCTACCACCTCGCCTGCATGCACGGGTCTCGGCGGCACCACCACCAGCGCCACCGCCACCATCGCCACTACCATTACCACCAGCGCCAGCAGCACCAGCAGCACCACCACTACCACCACCGCCACAACCCGCGGCAGCAGCACCACCACCACCACCGCCACCACCAGCTGTGGTGGTTTGGGGTGTGTACATAGCAACAAGTCCCGCATTGGAGTGTCGCGCAAACAAGGAATCACGGGCGGGAGTCCGTGAAAGCCGGCTGCTGCGAATCCTTAGTGTACACGGACACGCTGTGAGCCCTGACCCCAATTGGTACACTTGGAGTTTATGGCCGGTCGGCGGATGTGCAGCGCCGTCCGGAGGCTTAATGGGATGTTAACCTATCACCTGGGGGTGTCGTAGATGCGATCGCTGGGCGGCCCGCGGCGTTCCCTGCCATGTAACTGCCCGCTTCGCCGCCAGCCAGGCCCATCTGCTGTGCCTGTGCGCGCGCGCCCCCTCACTGGCACCCTCACTGGCACCCTCACTGGCACCCTCACTGCCACCCTCACTGCCACCCTCACTGCCACCCTCACTGGCACCCTCACTGGCACCCTCACTGCCACCCTCACTGCCACCCTCACTGCCACCCTCACTGCCACCCTCACTGCCACCCTCACTGCCACCCTCACTGCCACCCTCACTGCCACCCTCACTGCCACCCTCACTGCCACCCTCACTGCCACCCTCACTGCCACCCTCACTGCCACCCTCACTGCCACCCTCACTGCCACCCTCACTGCCACCCTCACTGCCACCCTCACTGCCACCCTCACTGCCACCCTCACTGCCACCCTCACTGCCACCCTCACTGCCACCCTCACTGCCACCCTCCTCCCTGATGCGCAAAGTGCAGTCGCGCCAAGTCCTTGCCCTGCTCGGCACCTGCGCCGGCGTACAACTCCACCGCTGACGCCGCCGGCCCCTGCACCCGCCGCTCTGTAACCGCGCGTCTCTGTCCCGCCCCCCGCGTGTGTCTCCCGCAGCTGAGGGCCAGGTGGCCATCTTTGACGCCACGAACACCACCAAGGAGCGGAGGGACCTGCTGGTGGGAGGGGTCGAGGGTTTTCGAGGACTGGGGGAGGACTCTTTAGGAGTACGAAAGCACGAGTTTGAGCTGGGGAAGGGTTAGTGCCTTAGTGCGGTGTTTTAGTTTAACCTGTGCTAAGGGGAGCTGGGGAAGGGTTAGTGCGGTGTGTTTTGCTCAACCTGGGCGGCTGGGAGAGGGCCAGGGGTGCAAGCGTGGAGGGTCGTGAGGCGTGAGCGTCGCGCGGTGTGAAGGGTTTCGGAGCAGCCTGGACGCCCTGGAGCCTTAGGCCTCGGTCAGGATGCGGCCTCCGGCCTCCGGCTCCTCGCCGCGCCGATGGGTGCTGCTTGAGTGGATGGGCGATTTGGTTCGGCGGCGGCGGCTGGCAGGGACCACGCTCTGATCCAGCCTATTGCGGCGTCGAGCTCGCTTCGTTCGCACTCCCGCCCTCCACATTTTGCGTTTGCCCTGACCAGCACCCCCCCCCCTTCCCCTTTGCCCTGCCCGCCTGCGCAAACCCCCGTACCCGCCATCACGCCCTCATCACTTTCCTCAACGCGGCCGTACGGCGCCATGTACGACTGCCACGTCACCGTCGCCAGGTCCACGCCTTCCACGGCAGGTTCCAGTACCTGTTCATCGAGTCCATCTGCACGGACGACAAGGTAAGAGGGTCGGACTGCCTGGTGCGGCGCCGGTGCCTCAGCTGTCCGCTGCTGCCCCACAACGTCGCAACCCCCTAAACGGCGGAGACGCGGCTCTCCTGCACCCTTTCCCCGAGGCTGGTTCCGGAGCTGCTGGTTGTTATCCCGCGGCTGGTTCTGGAGCCCAATCCTAGGGAGTAGGGTAATGGCGCTGGGGCAGGTCATCGGAGGAACGTAACTAAGGCGCAGTACCGTCGCCAACAGTGGAATGCGGCTCGTCGAAAAAGCAGCAGTTAGAGGAGCAGCGCGAGTCTGTTGGCGGCAAAAATCCCCCCCGCCGCGCCCTCACCATTCCTGCCACCAGAATCGCCACCACCCCGCCTTCCCTCGCCTTCCTGTGTACGACCCAACCGCTTTTCAGGTCCTGGAGAAAAACTACCGGTTCAAGATGGAATACAGCCCCGACTACGCGGGCATGGACATGCAAAAGGTACGACTGCCGACTGTACGACACTCGCTCCCCGCCTTGGCTCCGCGGCGGTAATTATAGCCGATCACGTGCGCGTCGTACTGTTTGCTGCGGTGCCGCAGTCCCTGAACGACTTCAAGGAGCGCATCCGGAAGTACGAGGAGGTGTACGAGCCCATAACCGACCGCACCATACACTACATCAAGCTCATCGACATGTGAGTGGTTGTTGTTTTGGGGAGGCCGGGCAGGTGGGTAGCTGGGTAGCTGCCGGCACCAGGCGTCGCTCCTCGGCACCACCTGCGCTGCTTCGCTAGATCATCGGGTCGCCTAACTGTCCTCCG